>JAJJMB010008936.1:495338-660280 GCA_023531105.1 Papaver atlanticum | reverse complement strand
TGTTGGGTTATTAGTTCACTCTTTTATTGGTACTTTTGGGTTCTTGATTGATTATGAAATTGTTCAATGAGTGTGTGTATTTGAGTTTATGGTTACGCTGATTGATTAGGTTTGAAATTTAGGGATTAGGGTTTTCATAAGTTGAATTTGAACTTCGGGGTTTGGTTAAGTTGAAATTTATTATATAGTGAAATTCGTTTCTTCTGTAGTTGGTGGTATTCAAAGTAGAGCCATTAGGAATTTGAGGGAGTAAAAACCTAGGTAATTAGTTCACTCATTTCTGATTACTTAATTCTTGACTGATGATGAAATTGTTTTATGTGTCTGTGTATTTAAGAATTTGGATACTCTGATGAGGTTTGAAATTTAGGGATTAGGGTATTGTTAAGTTGAATTTGAACTTGGGGGTTTAGTTAAGTTGAATTTATGTAGTGAAATCAGTTCGTTCTGTAGTCGGTGGTATTCAAATTGGAGTGATCAGGAGTTTGGGGGAGTAAAACCGTAGGTAATTAGGGGGGTAATTGTTCTCATTACCCGTGGATATTGGCTCTACATGCTTCTATTGACTATGCGAGCTTTATTTTGCCTACACCACTCACATAGTTGCATTTGGGGGGAGGGCATAGTTCTTGTGAGGAAATTTAAGTTTTTAGTTACTCTAATTAGATTTGAAATTAGGGATTAGGGTTTGGTAAGTTGAATTTGAACTTTGGAAATTGGTTATGTTGAATATATACAGTGAAATCAGTTCGTTCTGTAGTTGGTGGTACTCAAAGTAGAGTGAGTTAAAACCTAGGTAATTAGTGGGGACAATTGCCCTCATTACCAATGGACCAATGGCTGCTGCTCTCCCACCATTATCTAGGTGTTACTCACAAAGTTCCATTTGTAGGGTAGTCATACTTTTTATGAGGAGTTTTAGTATGTAGTGTACTCTATGTGGTCTGTATTTTTTAGTGATGTTGGTGAGTAGAAATCAGGGATTCTTACTCTCAATTTCCAGCTGAATATTGAGGTTATATCTGGTGTTAAGTGCTTCAAGCAACACAGATTTCGTTGTGGTGAGTGTATACTGTACAAGAGTGTTTAACCAGCGGCAGAGCCCAGCATTTGAGTTTGGCAGGGGCAATTTCCTCATATCCTTGGCTGCTGGACCTCCAATTTTCATTTTTGGTAGACCAATCTTATTTTGACTGTACTAGTCTTATAAGTTGAATTTAAACTTTGAGGAAGGTTTTTGTAAGTTAGGTGTCTTTTGTGTTGTAGTTGGTGGTGTTGAAGTAGAACGGCTAGGAGTTTTGACTTAGTAACACACTAATTTTCCCCGCTACAACACTAGGTTTCTTTTGTCCCCTGTCTTGTGTTTGTCCAGCTCCACCACTATCTAACAACAATGAGGCTGTTTTGTGTTCAGCTAGTGATCTTAGATTACTGGCATACCCGTCTGAAATATTTGGGCATAATTCTTGTATCGACATATGATTGTGTTTTGGGGATTTCATGATAATTTAAATGGCATATATTTCGTGTCAGGAGCTGTTGGCTAGGGCTGAGAACGTCATGTATGCTTGTTTCCTTTTGATTTGTAAATTTATTGTTTGTATGGTTAGTGACATGACTTCATTGTGTTCACATAGTTGTGATTTCAAACTCTCTTCAAAATACAAAAACGTTATCGTAGTTGTGGTTTTTGTTTTTCAGGAAGCGTTGGAACACTTAGCGACAATTGATCTTATAGAGTTGTCTAACGAAGCAAAAGTTGAGCGTTGCCGGGCAACCAGAGATTTGAGGAGTTGTGGACGCTTTGTGCGGCATGTTTTAAATTCATGTGGTCATGCCTCGTTATGCTACGAGTGTAGTCAACGATGTGACGTTTGCCCCATTTGTAGAACTTCAATACCGAAGACAGACAACCTTCTCCGTGTTCGTCTTTTTTATGAGTGTATTGAAGCTGGTCTTATCTCAAAAAGATTTGATGACAGATTTCAAGAGAAAGAAGACGGGGAGATGGAGTTAACTACTGATGTCCAACGTCTTTATTGCCTCTTCGATGTTGCAATGGAAAATAACCTGGTGTCTTTGATTTGCCATTGTATCCTTTTATGCATTCTTGTGTTCATTTTCTTGTTTTGGGGGGTTTAAGGCTTTTTAGAGTCTTCTATGGTTCCGATATTTGCAGATTTAGACTGGGAGGAAAAATGTATGAAGGCCACACTAGAAAGCTTTAATAAGTCTCATTTCGTTAAATCCTTATGCCACAGAGTTCTATGAAAACATGTCTTCTGCCTTTTCATTTCTGAATGCTTGCACAGGTTAACACTCATTTTTACCTTAACTAAAGTCAACAGATGTTACAGATGTTTGTATGGATGAATGTGCTGTTTCCAGTGATCCTGTCATTGCTTTCCTTGTGGATGAAGTTGCTGTCAAGGATTGGTGCAAGCGGACCTTGGGAAATATTATCAGTAATCTTCAGGCGATTTGTATCCTTGTAACTATAATCTTGCATGAGTACCTTACTCTTTAAGTCTTCGAGGTATCTTTGAACTTTTTTTAGATAATTTGATAGGCCATGCCTTAACATCTTTTATAGATACTCTACAAGTAGAAGAAATGAAAACAAAGTTGCCACTACTTTCGAAGTTTTTATCGCAGCTTACTGGTATTTCCAATGTAATTGAGGTTTTGGAGTCTTCAATAAAGGGAACCCTTTATGCCCAACAAGACTTGCACAACCTTCAAGAGAATGTATTGAAGGCTAAACAGGTTTATATACTCCCATCTTATTAGAAGACTGTATGAGTTCATAAGAGATAGTTTCAGTCTTTCAATACTTATCATTGAGCACCTTCTGCTTGACTGACTGTTTCTGTTTTTCAGCATTTAGAGATTATGAAGTGGTCGATAAAGCATCAGTTTTTGGAAAATGTTAGGTCACGACATATTAATTACAGTTCATGGCGTTCACGCTTCCGTGATAGGAAGTCTGCTGCAATTACTCGAGCGTGGCCTGAGTTTAAAAGCAATTCTGCTGAAGATGCCAAACAGGATTCTGCTACACTTTTCATAGAAGATGCATTATCAAATCTAGAGATAGAACAAGAATTGAGTAGGGGAATGAGTAAGGAGCTGGAAGTTCTATCATTGGAGAAGAATGGGGGTTCATCGTCATTTATTAGGTCTAATATAGAGGGGTTTGAAGGATGTTATCCATTTGAAACTTTAAGGGATGCGGCAGATGTTCTCTTTTTATGTGGAAGCTCTGATGTGGTTGTTGCAAAACGAGCAATTGTATCCTTACATGCTATATGTTTTTTACCCTGAAAATAGTTATTCCAACTTGATAAATCTTTCTTCTTCTTTTCCTTAATTTCGGTGCAGTTTTTGTACTACTTGTTTGATAGGCATTGGACGAAGCCTGATAAAGAATGGCGACATATAGTAGAGGATTTTGCAGCTTCATTTGGTATAACCAGGGATTTGCTGCTCGAGTCATTGACATTCTATTTGCTGGATGACAACACAGATCAGGCACTACAGGTAAAATTCTGTGTTAATTTTACTGTTTGTTTTCCCAACATTATAATATATGATAATAACAATAGGTAGGATGATCCTGCATCGTGATTTACCACCAAGAAGTCTTAAACTCAGGACCTATTGTTCTGTTGCCACTTTAAGAATAGATACCAGACCATCTCTACCAAACCCGAGGCTGATGGGAAGGGCCAAATTCATCCCTCATTTAATAGCCCAGGACTCAAGGGATCCTGTAAACCTAATCAGACCTTAGCCTGGAAGGGTAGGATGCTCTTGCGTCAAAAGCAACACTGTGTTCTAAAAAGAAAAAAATAGAGATGAAGATGAGTACCATGCTTGTAATCTTGATGTAAAGGTTTTAGTTATTCCATTGTTATTATGATTGTTGAGTATTGTATTGTCCTTGAAACCCTTTCAGGAAGCATGCAAACTTCTCCCAGAAATTGCAGGCCCAAATACGCATCCAAAGATTGCACAGGTCATGTTAGAGAGACAGAACCCTGATGGTGCTTTGATGGTTCTACGGTGGTCGGGTCGTGATGGTGGTGCTCAACTGGTTTCTCTTCGGGAGGCAGTGATTGCTGTTAGAGTTAGAGTAGAGTGTGGGCTGCTGACAGAAGCATTTATGTATCAGAGGACGCATTGCCTGAGGGTGAAGGAAGAGAAAGTTAAGCGTGGAACTTCCAGCCAGGCCCTTCTAAATGACGTAAAAGTCAAAGAAGAGACTTGGTTGGACCAAATGGATTCTTTGGTTACTGAAATCTGTTGCCTGTGTATTCGGAGAAATTTGATAGATAAAATGATAGAGTTGCCATGGAATTCTGATGAGGAGAAATGTATCCACAAGTGTCTCCTTGAGTACGCTACTGAATATCCGGAATCCTCTTCTGGTAGCCTTCTTGTTGTGTATTATCTTCAGGTATAACTATATCCTATTACCTATTACCTAGAAAGATAAAATTCAATTGTACCATACATTAGCGCACTTTCAGTGGAGAACATGCTTAGGGTCCAGAAAATGACTTCACCTCAGATTTCTTTTGTTTCGTATTTCAGCGCTTCAGATATATTGAGGCATACCAAGTCGATCAGAAACTTCAGAGCCTAGAGCAGGACATAATATCCAAGGCTTCTAATGGTGAAGAAGCTGTGTCCAAAATAAGGTCAATAAGTCAGTGGAGGGCAGGATTGGTTGTAAGTGCTAGCTCTTTCTTGTAAAAAAATTTCCTTACAAAATAGTTAAGGCAAAATATACATGATTTTGAGGCTAGTCATAGGTTCAGCTCTAGTGTCCATGTATGTGCATCATAAATTTGTTTAATACTTCAATTAAAACAAGTTCATAACTGCAGTACCAGCAAATCGTAGTTGACACTGAGTTTAGACCTGCGCTTGTTGAATTAATTAGAATATAACTTATGAGGTATCTTGATTCTAGGGTTGTTGCATTGCAGGATAAATGCATCGATCTACTACCTGATGTGCAACAACAACAAGTCAAGTCAGGGAATTTTCATGGTTTTGGGGTTTCTTCTTCTTCGAAGGGAGATGAGTCCAAATCTGATATGTCTGAGGAGCAACCACCTAATTCCAGTCTAGTGCATCCCTTTCCTAATGACTCGTCTGTTCTGCTAGGGTTGAGTTCCGCTAAGAAAGGTTCAACATTTGATACTCCAGCTAAACCTAGTGGGTCTATAATCAATTCTCACATTGAGCTTAGCAACTACCGTTCTCCATCTATTCTTAAAGGGAGGTTCCTTACCCCTGTTGGAGGGTCATCTACTTCCCACAGCAAGAGCAACCTGTTTTCAAAGCATGCCTCTGCAAGCAGAGAAGTCAAGTATCTAAGCGGAATCAAGTCAACCTTCAAACTGGATGACATCTCAACCCCAGGAACTAATTATCTTACTCCTGGTAGCAGTACACCGCTTAAAGAAGCAAATAGAAGTTCATCAAGCATACTTCACAATGACTATCCTCAAGATGATCAAGTAGATAAAGTCTCATCGAGGTGGACACCGAGTTCCATGATAAACCTAGTCGAATACACACGTCCTTCATATCTCCACTTAATACCAGAGCCTCAGATCAGCACACCCATCAATAACCATGGGTTTTTAAAAGACACGCTTCAAAACTCGAGTTCAACCACATCTGGACCTGGTAAGCGGGTGTCTTCAGAGAGGCCATGGATGTCAGCTGCAAGAGATGAGTCGATGGATTTCACTTGGAGGTAAAATTTGCATTCATGTGATTTCTGTTTTTTAGAATTTTGAAATTTCACCCAGAAAATATGTTTTGATTGAAACTTGCATTTTCATATTGAATTTTATCAACAGTCAAGCAAAGAAAAATTCTCCTGTTGAGGATTTAAAACAGAATGGTGGGTCTAGATGGAGATATGACGAAGACAATGAGGAGGAGCAACCTAGTGCCGAGAAGATTATCAGCAGAGGTTTGGCATCGATCCCGTTGAGAAGAGAAAGAAGAAGCAGGTCTACTAGAAGATGACAATCTTCTGTAGAATCGCCTGAGATGAGTATACAAATGTAATTGCAGAGAAATTACGGAAGGACAGGAACTTGGATCTCTATAACTGTCTTTAAATGGGCTATTACTAATGCAGACATGTTTTCTTCGAGAAGTGATCTTTTGGAGAGTTTGAAGCTACAGCAGTAAATATATAAGTTGGCTTTTTTCTTGAAGTAGAGTTCTGTTACAGTTACAAGTCAGTTTAAGAACCCCAATTTTCCCCTTCCTCTTCCCTTGAGACTTGTTTTGATAGGTTCTGTAGCTTAAATGATTTTTTGTTTGGGGCAGCAGCACTCAGGGAAGTCCTGGGGGGAGACATATTTTGTGATCTTTTCATTGTATCCAAAATGAGAACTCTTTTGGTTTTGAGGTCAGAATAGATGATTTTTGTTGCAATTGTTAAAACCGTTAAAACTTCTCTTCAATTTCCTGTCCCATTTAGATTTCAGCAGTGGATATCAAAGAAACTGCACATTATGGCTGGACACACACAAAACCAAACAAGTAACATGAAACCTGTAGATATAAATCTAATTTCTTAAGTCGATTGTAACATTTAAAGAGTTCTATTCTTTACCCTCGGAGACAACTTTATTAGTACTTTGCAGTATCCCTTGCATCACTCATCAGGTATCAACACCACAGAGCCTGATGTCTTTCGATTTTCTAGATCTGAATGAGCCTGAGCTGCTTCTGATAGAGGGTATGTGTGGTTGACACGAACACGCAGCACACCTGCATCAACATTTGCAAAAACTTCCCCTGCAGCTGCGAGAAGGTCATCTCGAGTTGTGTCGTACTGGAAAAGTGAAGGCCTGGTTAAGAACAAGGATTTCGCAGCTAGAGCTGAAAATGGAACAGGTTCAATTAACCCCGATGATTGCCCGTAGCTCACCATGTATCCGCAAGTCTTCAAACATGTTAGTGATCCCTGGAATGTATCTTTTCCAACAGAATCATAGACGACTTCAACTCCTTTTCCTGATGTAATTGTGTTGACGGCAGCAACAAAGTCCTCTTTCTTATAGACACTAACGTGGTCGCATCCGTCCTCCCTAGCTTGTACTGCCTTTTCTTCTGTTGAAACAGTTCCAATAACTGTTGCGCCAAGGGCTTTTCCCCACTGACATAAAAGAGACCCAACTCCACCAGCTGCTGCATGAACAAGAATGGTGTGTCCTGGTTCCACCTGCATCAGTGCCAAACAGTATTTCTATGTATAGCTTCCAAATTATACAGTGCAACACTAAAACCTGCGCTGAATCTGAGTCCTAAACAGCAAGATAAGAATAACGAACCTTAAAGGATCGCCGAACAAGCATTTGAGCAGTCATACCCTTGAGTAGGACAGATGCTGCAATCTTAGGGTCTATAGAAGGAGGGACAGTCACAGCAACATTTGCAGGAAGAATTTGTTCTTCAGCGTACGAGCCCATTGGTTGACCACAATAAGCAACGACATCACCAACTTTTCTTCCAGTTAATCCAGGACCAACGGCTGTTACCACCCCAACTGCTTCCATCCCTGAAAAATGAACAACTTAAATTTAAGCACCAAAGACCATTCCATGTGTTTTTACCTGAAAACTACTGAATTTATCGAAAATGTTTGCGCTAAATATCATAATCTTCTTAACATTTTCTAGTAAAGTTTCTTATAAACTAGACAAGACTTGTAACTAACCAGGAATAAAAGGCATTGTAGCAGGTTTGTAATAAAGTCCTTTACGGAAATAAACATCGATGAAGTTGATTCCAATAGCCTTGTTTCTCACACGGATCTCACCGTCTTTTGGCTCTCCTACTTCCACATCTTCCCATTTTAGCACCTATTATCAGAAACAACTTTCAAATGTATATGATAAACCTAATTCATTACTCAGGATAGCTGCTTCTCTTTTCTTTTTTTTCTTGTTCTAAAGTAAAGGGAGTGGAAATCAAGTAAACAACCCCAATTATAGTGTTGGTGAATGTTGGTGGTGGTCCATCCAGGTCCAACTACCCCCCACCACCAGCACCCACCACCAGCACCATTTAATCTAGACTGGGTTTGGTTCATTTAGTCTAAAGAATGAATATAAGTTGCAGAAAGAAACTTCAATTCTCACAGAATTTAAGATTAGAACACAAATAAAAAGTTTCTATCTTTACAAAATGAAATAAGATTGTTAGGTTAAAAATTAGTACCTCTGGTCCTCCAAATTCATGAACTCTGGTTGCCTTCACCATTTCAGCTGACTTTGTCACTGCAAGTGCTGTGAAGAAATGTTTGGAATTTCTTTTATTTTGTGAGTTTCTTAGAAAAATTTCAGTCCCAGTAGTAGATATAAGATTTGGTAGCCCTGGAGCTCTATAATTGGGGCAGCAATTTGGGAAGTTCTGTGGGGACACATTATGTGTTCTTTTTATTGTAACACCAAAATGTGAATTTCTTTTGTTACTGTTGATTTTGAGGTCACAAAAGGTGCTGTCTGCTGCAATGGTCATTTCATTATCAAACAGTTGGGGTTCAAAGAAACTGCACATTATGGCCGGATACGGAAACATCCACATATGATTGATTGTCAAACGAAAGAACCTGTAAATACAATAATTTAAGTTGCTCATGAGGGTTCTAGTATTAATCTCGACTGACAGCTTATTAGTCTTTCATATCATCGTTGGCATCACTCATCGGGTATCAACACCACAGAGCCTGATGTCTTTCGACTCTCAAGATCTGAATGAGCCTGAGCTGCTTCTGATAGAGGGTATGTGTGGTTGACACGAACACGCAGCACACTTGCATCAATATTTGCGAAAACTTCCCCTGCAGCTGCAAGGAGCTCATCTCGAGTTGTGTTGTACTGGAAAAGTGAAGGCCTTGTTAAGAACAAGGACTTTGCAGCCAGGTCAGACAATGGAACAGGATCAGGTGTCCCCGATGATTGCCCAAAGTTCACCATGTATCCGCGAGTCTTTAAGCATGCTAATGATCCCTGGACAACAAAGTCATTTTTAGTAATAATTAAACACAGCCTATGATGCCATGAGGAAGAAGGTTTAAATTTAAAGATGGCTATAAGAACCCATTACCAAAGCATGGTAAAGTTAGAAGATCAATGTTGTTTGTTTCGTGCAACAATCTCCATTCCTATCTATATTCACACATTTGGATATCGTTGTCCATCAATTCACTATGCAGAAACATTTCACAACACAAGTAAGAACAATAAACACCTCAAGATAGTCTCAACTCATGGCAGAAGATTAAATTTGCACTTGATGAAGCCTTACTAGTGGATTCATGTGCTGAAATTGTACTCAACTAGACAACACTATACTACTGTGCAATTTTTTCTATACTGGACAAACCTGTGTACAGCAGAACCACATTAACATTTGTAATTCCTTAAAAGTTCACCGAAACAACTTTTACTGATCAGGGTGAAAAAAGGGACACCAATGATTACCTGGAATGTGTCTTTTCCAACAGAATCATAGACGACTTCAACTCCTTTTCCTGACGTTATTGCGTTGACGGCAGCAACAAAGTCCTCTTTCTTATTGACAATAACGTGGTCACATCCATCCTCCTTAGCCTGCGCCGCCTTTTCTTCTGTTGAAACAGTTCCAATAACTGTTGCACCAAGGGCTTTTCCCCACTGGCACAAAAGAGACCCAACTCCACCAGCTGCTGCATGGACAAGAATGGTATGTCCTGGTTCAACCTGCATTACTACTTTTTCAGCCATCTCCTAACAGCTAGATCCTATGTACAATCACAGCAACGCGGTTGCGGTGTCATATTTCAGTGTAAATAGCTTCTAAATTATGCAGCAGGAAAACACTAATATCCATGCTGAAATCAGAATTTGAACTGTAAGACAAGAATAACAAACCTTAAAGCATCGCCGGAGTAGGAGATGAGCAGTCATCCCCTTGAGTAGGACAGATGCTGCAATCTTAGGGTCTATAGAAGGAGGGACGGTCACTGCAACATTAGCAGGAAGTATTTGTTCTTCAGCGTATGAGCCCATTGGTTGACCACAATAAGCAACGACATCACCAACTTTTCTTCCAGTTAATCCAGGGCCAACGGCTGTTACCACCCCAACTGCTTCCATACCTGAAAAGCGAACAACCTGAGTTTAAGCATTCGAGCATCAAAAATCAATTCCATGGGTTTGTAGCAGATATTTATCAAGTACCTGAAAACTACTCAATTATTTGTGCTAAAACTTATAATCAGCCTAACTTTCATAGTGAAGTTTCTTATAAACTAGAGAGGACTTGTAACTTACCTGGAATAAAAGGCATTGTAGCAGCTTTGTAAACTCCTTTACGGAAATAAACATCAATGAAATTGATTCCAATAGCCTTGTTTCTTACACGGATCTCGCCATCTTTTGGCTCTCCTACTTCCACATCTTCCCATTTTAGAACCTATAATAAGAAACAGTTTTCAAATGTTTCGGATACAAATAGTATTACTACTCAGAGTAGGTTCCTTTTTCTTGTTCTAAAGCACAGGGGGTGGAAATCAATTAAGCAAACACCAATTTAGCCACAAGTTTGGTGGTGGGTGTTGGTAGTGGTGGTGGTTCATACAAACCCATCAATCACCTACAACCACCACCACCACCAGTAAAACAAAGAAGAAATAGAGTTTTAATGGTAGATCAAAAACAAGACGTGGGTTTTAGTCATTGAATTGAACAAACAAGAATGGGTTTCAATAATTGATCAAAAAAACAAAATGGGTTAGGTTCAATTAGTCTAAAATTACAATTTCTAGTCAAAAAACTTCATTTCTCTATGAAATTAAGCTCAGGACACAAAAAAAAAAATCAATTTTTACAATAACATATGTGATCATTAATACATAGTGAAATAAGATTGTTAGGTTTCAAAGTAGTACCTCTGGTCCTCCAATTTCATGAACTCTGATTGCTTTCACCATTTCAGCTGACTTTGATACTGCAAGTGTTTTGAAGAAATTTCTTTTCTCGTGATTTTGAGAATTTTTTCTTTGTAAAATTTGGGGATATAATTTTTGATGTGAGAAGAAGAAAGGGTTTTGCAGAGGTTGTCTGTGTAAATCAATTTGGGCAAGTCTAGATGCTGCCATAGCTTTACTTTCACTTTCAACTTTTGACTCTTTTGGATTATACCTTCCCTGAATTAACCTTTGTATTTCTTGCCATATACGTCAATGGTAGCATTATGTTGAGACCATAACGAAGGGCACTTTTGGAAGTCTGGCAAGAAATATGACCTTCAGTTTAGATTCCCCAAGCCTAATTAGATTAGTCTGCCATCCCATGGATAATTCACTCGTTTAAGCAGTATACACTAAAATATTTATAAAATAATAGGATTTTTGTTTGTTGTTGAAAAAAACAGACTTTTATTGAAATTAATCCTCAACAAAGGGGAGGTGTTGCATAATACAATTTGGTGGTTCATCATGAACCCATCATCTGTTTTTGTTATTAGAGATTGCACAATAAGCTAAGTCATGTGCAATTGAGTTTGCATCTCTCGAAACCGTAGAAAAACTAATTTCTGTAAAATTCTTGATGCCATCACGGATTGATAAAACCGTAGACCGGATACTCCATGGTATCTCGTTAGTGTTGCCTTTTAGCCTTTGGAATGTCAGTAGCGTCACCTTCAATTATGACTCTATAAAATAATAGGATGGGACCACCCAAATCCTATTATTTTAAAGAGATATTACTTAATCGATAATATAATAATTTATTATTTTAAGGAATAATTCTTAATTTAAAAAATTCTATAGAAAAAATGAGAATTTCCATACTTAAAAAATAAAAATAAAGTATCTTAGGAGAAATACCGAAATAGATTTTTAAAAGTGGAAAATATAGAAAAAGATTAAAAAAAAACATTTCTAATTGCAATACCAGAATGCGACTCCGGGTCTTATGAGTGCACTACGAACTATTAAGGATGAAATACAACTTAATTTGAACTTCAGAGAAAAACAAACCAACATTGAATCATATTTTGAGAAAATTCAATGTGTATGAAAATTGTTATTTATTTTCTAATATTACACAAAAAGATTATACAAAGCTTTTGGTTGGTAACCTAGCAACAAGATGGGCTCCAACTCCCTTTTGAATAGCAATGCCTAATCTATAAAAAATGAAACTACCCAAGCCGCTACTATCATCATTGCTAACAAGGCAATTCTTCATACGCTTGAAGAAACCCAGAGTATCTTCGCCGAGTTCCCCTAAAGTGGAGAAAGCTAGGACACCAAGTCCAAAACCATGTGAAACGCACTTGTCAAAATATTTAGTACGTTTTCGTGAAACCGCACTAGAGATAGCTTTTCCTGGGACAAAAGAGCGAACACCATCTCCAGTGAAAGGAGAGACACCTGTGACATCCATGCAAACATCTTGTCCATTATCCCAGTTAAGAACAAGGATATCAGCATGTTTTAAACTCTGTCCTCATCTGTCAGAAAATCGAGAGAAACTTCCTTGCGAGAAGGCACACCAGCTTTGTGACAAATGTCGGCAATAACATCACGAACAAGATCATGTCGAAACTTATATCCAACATCTTTAGCACAATGAAGCGCGTGATACCAAAAGATATCCATAGATTTTTTACAACTTTGGCATAAACTATTCTCTACAAACAAAGGGATACCAAGGCGATAGCAAAGTACAGCTCTGAATTGTCTTGGTCCGAGGCACTGATTAATCCCACTAATTGGTACGGCTAGAAAATAATCTTGTGCATGCTTGACACGGTTGCACTTCCATAAGGTGGAATCTCTTACAAACATAGTAAATTGGTCTGGGATTTGTTTCTTAACTGCATCAAAATAAGTGACTGCCAGGGAGTGCATAATTTTATATAATATTTAAGGAAAACTTTTGAAATGTATTATATTATAATTTTATCGAATTTATTATTTTAGCACTATGGGCCCGAATCAGGACTGATTTTTTTTATTATTTTAGCGAGACTATTATATTATTGAGTATTATTTTTAAAAAGTTTTATTGTAATTGGGATTGGTCCAAGAAGAAGGATGGCGTGCTAAAGCGCAACGGCTTGAAAACGGATGGGGTGCTAAAGCGCAACGGATTTATATGTGGGAGTTGTTGCTCGTTGTATCCAATTCCAGGGGTCTAAGGTCAAGCACTATGGTGTGCTATTTATCTTGGCTTTGGCTATGTTATAGCCAAGTCCAGACTGGATAAAAAGCCAATCTCTATTAGGCCAAGCACTATGGTAGCGTATTTTTCTTAGCTACGGTTTACTTGAAGCTAAGCGAAATGGGTGGGAGGCCCACCTCACTGTGGGTGAGGGGCATTTTTTAGCTTAATCACACGGAAACTCAATTTGGATGTAAATAGTGTCACACGCAAACTCAGTTTCCGTTTTTTTTTTTTGCATTCCAAATATTATTTATGGGTAAAAAAAATTTATGAGAAAAAATGGAGATATAACAGGAAAAATAGTAAAATAAAGGAATTAAAAGTGGAAAATTAAGAGTAAACTGAAAATTTGGAAACAAACACTAAGGCCAAGCACTATGGTGCCCTTTATCCCTTCACTATCCCTCTTATGTAGGGAAATATGTAAAAAAACCATCCCCTATGGTCTCCCATATCCCTACATAAGTAGGGACATCCCTTCCCTACTACTACTCAAACTGGATCACATCTGATCCAGGTAGTAGGTAAGGGAAATGACATGGAAACTGAGTTTCCATGTAAAATCTTGCTTTATGGATACTCAGTTTTTAGATGAAATGGATACTCAGTATCCGTGACTTTTTACACGGAAACTAAGTATCCGTTTCTGGTTTTTTAAGTTTTATCTTAAAACATTCTTTTTTCACTTTTTTTTTATTACTAAAACTCTTTTTTACCTATTATATCTCTTTTTTACCTAATATATCTCTTTTTTTTTTACTCTAAAATATTATTTTTTTACCTAGAAAAATATATTTCTAACGGAAAAAGAATTGAGAAAAAAAAACGGATACTCAGCTTCCGTTTGACACTATTCACACAGAAACTAAGTTTCCGTATCATGTAGGGAAGAGATAAAAGCAAACCATGGTGAGGCTGCCTTGTGACTCATATCCCTTCCCTACATTTTAGGGATAGGGAAGGGATAACCCCTCCCATAGTGCTTGGCCTAAGTATTCGTTCAAAACCATACGGAAACTGAGATTCCATAAAGTAACTTTTCAAACAAAAATTAGACTTCCGTGTGATTTTCTTAGCTTAAAGGGGGATCAGATTTAATAAACTCTTTATAGTAGCTATGGGATTTCGCTACACTAAAGCGAAACAAAATATCATAGTAGTTGAATTACGCTGCAACTAAGCTATAGTGAAGCGATATCGCTTACTATTGTGCTTAGCCTTATGAATAGTTTCCCATGGATGGCTAGCTTATGGTGACGAAAACTAAGTTGGCTATTTAATATATGTGATTTTAAATCTACAAGTTGTTTTATAAATTTAATATTTTTCTGATTATCAATAGTATAAAAATAGTTAACGCCAATATATTATTGATAAAAGAAAAGAAACTAAATTCCCATAAATATATTGATGGAAAAGTTTCCGTTAGATAGCTTTTGGCTAGTGATATGTACAAGGAGTATGATTAGAATATGTGAAAAAATTATTAGAAATTTCTTGTGGTCTCGAGATCACAAATGTGAGAAAAATGGTTACTCTAAAATGGGAGAAAGTATATGCCCCATTAGAAGAAGGAGGACTGGGAATTAGGATAGAGATTGGATGTTATTAATAGAGCTCTATTGATGAAGCTTGTCTGGAAAATTATGCAGCACGAAAACAAAATCCTTTGTACTATAAGCAATCACCCATTTGTTCTGGATTAAAATGGGTTATGAATGATGTCAAAACAACTCAAGGTGGATAGTGGGTGATGAGGAAGATATTTCTTTGTGGGATGGTGCATGGATAAAAGAAAAATCCTTGAGTGTTCTTTTTTCTTGGAAATGAATATATGCAACTTCACAAGAACCAGAAAGTTAGTTATCTTATAATTGATGGAGAAATGGAACATTCCCTCCGAGATGCTTGATATTTTTGAAACTACATGAACTTCTAGTAGTAGATGGAAGAAAAGACAGACCTATTTAGAGTAGAACTATATCTGGGAATTTTTATGTTGCTTCACCAGTACAATGCATAGAGGTAAGTTTCCCATTATGAATGATTTCAAAATGATTTGGAAAGCTTGTGTGCACCCCAACTATAACTAGTAATGTGTGGAAGAAGAGGAATTTGTGCAACTAATGAGAAACTAAAAAAAAGAGGACTACAAGATGATTCTAGATGTTTTTTGTGTAATAGGGAAGAAGAAAATCTTGATCATGTTTATGGTGTCGTAGTATCAGTCTCAGTCTATGAAGTTGGATTTGTGGCATTTTCAAATTTAGGAATCCCAATTCTTCTCATGATATTTTGGGTATGGAGAATCACAAGAGCTCGGTGATAAAAGTGTTGTTGATTGCAGCTGCTTTCGTTACTTTAAAAGAAATCTGGTTCAAGAGAAATAAGTTGGTGTTCGAAGAAGAGATTGAGAGTCTTGCGATGATTAAAAATAAGATTATATTCTTGACTAGTGAGAGTGAATGCAGATTAAAAGGAAAAATGAAAAATGAAGAGTAAGACCTCCAGATGTTGAGTTTCTTTGGCATAAAGTATAGACAAATTAAACTTACAACTTCAAAGTGAGTAAAGTTTTTTTCCCTCTACCTAAATTTCAAAAAAAATATATATATTGTGACGGTGCTTCTAAATGAAACCCAGGAGTAGCAGGTTATGGGTTTATTGCAAGAGATGGTGGTGGGGGAGATTTTTTGATTCCAGTGGCTGTTAATCTTTATATTGCTACAAATTTCCTTGCAGAAGTAATGACAATAGTTTGTGCAGGAGAATAGGATGTGCACAATAAGCATCCGAGGGTATTTTCTAACTCTGATTCAAAAGATGCTGTCCTTGCTTTTAAGGGAAATAAACTGCCATGTTTCATAGTTTCGAGATGGAATAAGGTGTGTGATACTCTACAGTGTATTGAGTTTGATCACTGTTACAGGGAAATAAATTTCACTGCTGAAAAATTGCCAAAAAAAAGCATTGGGATGGTTATTGGTAGTGTGAAAACTTATACTGAGAGTAGTTCATTCTCTTTAGAGTCCCCCTTTCAGACCTAGTACCGGTTCTGTTGAGTTTTGTTTATTTCATTTTTTGAACAAAAGCCTTTAACGACTGTTTTTGTATTGTATAGGAAGTGATGATTGATTTATAAAATGTTTACATTGATGGAGTAAAAAAAAAAAAAATTAATTCCTGATGTAGTCTAATTCCTGACTTGGACCCATTTGAATTAAGGACTAAAATGTTCCTGAGTCATGAGACTAAACCTCTGACAAAAAAAAAAAAAAAACGTCAGATATTGATTAGTTAGGTGATTTCACGATCATGTTCAAGTAAGGTTGTAACTGAACTCACCAGTTCGTTTTGGTTTAAACAATCAGAATGATCATACTTGGAAACCCTCTACTTCCGTTGCTTTAAAGATTAATTTTGATGCATCTTATATTTATAGGAATACTATGTCTGGTTGGGGACTAATATCCTGAGATACTGTATGTAATGGCAATGGACTGCGAGGAGGTACATGCGGTGCAGTAGATCTTGAACAAACGGAGGCTCAAGCATTATTAGAGGCAGTAGTGTGGGCTAAACAAAAAGGATGGACAAGTATTGAACCGGAAGGAGACTGCAAAAATGCGATTTCAGCTGTGAATGGGATGATTGATGCCGTAAAATGGACTACACAAAATTTAGTTTATGATGCTATTTTTATTCTTAATACTCTAGATTACTGGTGTTGTAATTATGCGCATAGAGATGCCAACCATTTGGCTAATTCTCTAGCCAAATATGCAAGATCACATTCCGTCTGTTTTAACTGGTTAAATAATGGTCCACATTGGACTGAAGTCCTCATACAGCAGGACAAGAACAATTTTTAATTCTTAAAATCAATATATTTTCTTTTATATTATAAAAAAAAGACGAGGTGATTTCAAGATGATTTTAAAAAGAAAAACACCGCAGTTATGATAAAGTGAATTTGAATCTGGATTTTATCGTGATAGAATAATTGTTCCTATGGACTCAACAAAACAAGGATTTATTGATTTTGATCCCACTATGGACTTAACAAACATGAAAACCAGATGGACAAACCAACAAATTTGTTGATTTGTCCATTAAGTTGGAAAAACAAGCGCGCGGTTGAAGGAAGGCCGGGCGGTCGTGCCACAAGCGCTGGCGGTTGAGCCAGAAACTCGCAGTTATACCAAAAATACCCAAATACAATTTCTGATTACTTTACTACTTTTTTATCCTATTTTATTTCACTTCATCATACTTTATCTCACCTAAATATTATATTTTATATTTTATCTTTATCCTATAAAACATTTTATATTAAAAAGAAATATTAGTGAGCCCAAAAAATCTAAATCGAAAATGCAGTTGGTTCATCCATGTGACTCAACAAAAAAACATATTTGTTGATTGCCATAAAAAATGCCCTTATGAAATAAACATGATGTTAGAAAACACCACATCACCGCTTTACCACCGCCGGTAACGAGGCAACAACAACCACGCTCTTCCATCCCCTTTCATTGAACAGTGAAACATTGACTTTGATCCGCTAGTAGAGTACATGTAGCCGACAATACTCAACAACTACCCACCAGGCACTAGCAATCAAACATATATAAAATGTATCACCACTTGCCGCGAAACAGCAACAACTTTGGCAAAATGCAAGAAATATTGAAATCTCAACTTGTTGTTTCATATTTGTCTCCTACAACTCATTATGTATTAGGATAACGATTAAGGACCTTCGGTTGGTCAATAATGGTTAGCAAGAATGACAATTTGACAGGTCTTCATAGTATTAACTATTCAAAGTAATAACCCTTTTAATAATTAATCTTCCAAAGCTTTCAAGATGTTGAAAACTATAAATGAAGCACCATTGAAACCGATAACTTGGAAAATCCTTCACAATCAAACTCTGCAAGATCTGGAAAATCCTTCCATAAATATTACTCTACTTATTAATCAGTCGTAAATCACAATCACAACTACTTCAGCGAATATGCGTGGCCACGTAACGAACGAGATGGATGTCGTAGGAGCATCGGCCGATGAGATTTGGGCGGTCTACGGTTCAAAAGATCTTCCTAAGCTCATCATCACACTCCAACCTGGTGTTTTCGAGAAAATCGATTACGTCGAAGGTGATGGAGGACAGGGTACCATCTTACATATCGTTATGGCTCAAGGTATGTTTAATTAATACTTTTTACGATCTCTTTCTCTCCTGCAAAATACATATTCTTGAGTTTAATTACACAGTTTGTTCTAATATCGATCATGAATTTGGTGCTGATAAATTTAAAATTCAAATCATTGATTGACAAATTTTGTTATTGTGGTTTGATGTAGGAATACCAGGGCCACATGAATGGAGAGAAAAGTTTGTCACAATTGATAACTGTAGAAGGGTGAAGCAGCTTCAACAGATTCAAGGAGGATATCTTGACATGGGATTTTCTTTGTACAAAGTCACATATGAAATCTTACCAAAGGACAAGAATTCTTGCATCATTAGGTCTACTGTCCAGATTGATCTTGATGACAAGAATTTCGAAGCAAATGCTCGTCTTATCACCGTTGATTCTATGTGGGGCATGGCAAAGTCGATTGTCAAATACGTGCTTGACAACAAAGCTAAAAAGTAGAAGGGCTATGGCTATCACCATGAGTGACACTTTGATTGGGTCTATTTGGTGTTCTCGTGTAATAAAATGGAGTATGTTTTGTTTTGGGAATGTGTCCTTCTTCCAAACCTCCTTTACTTTTTCTGTTAATTATAATCAAGAATGCATTTTCACCGTTGTTGATGAGAATTAGTAACTTCTTATATCACTGATATCCAGCTGAATGTATAAAAAAATTACTGCAAATCCGATCTCAGAATTTTCTCTTCTTTGATCAAACCGTTTCTGGTCTAGCACCATTACAACTAATTTATGAAAATACTTGAAGAAAATAATTGTTCACCGGAAAATTTAACCCAATTTACTGGATTAATTAAATGATGTTCGCGTTTCACAATGGTTAATTATAATACTAGAACACCGCTGCCACGGTGGGGAGGGCCGACCGAAGGAAAACGAAACACCCCTGATTGCATGGCGCGTTATATATCCTTCTTTTTGTCGGAATGTTATTTTTGAGGCATATATATCGTTTTATTTGTTGCATAACCAAATAAGTGGATGCATGAATCAAAATACGACTGTATAAACTGTTATGCATCCTCTGTGATGGCTCCATAATTCATTATGCATCTTCTTTTTTTTGGAATGATATTTTTAAGCATATAGTACTTCTGTTTCAACGGAATGAAAGTATCACTTTTGCTGAAACCGAATGTGAACCTGAAACAGAAAATTAGTCGATGCATAAACCAAAATATGGCTGCATAATTCGGTATGCATCCTTTGTGGTGGTTTGCATGCATTCAATTTTCGAGAATTGTGCCTAAAGTGAAAGTATCACTTTTTCTTGAAATTGAGTGAGTACATCGTTTTATTAGTTGCAACGGAAAATTAGTTGATGCATAAACCAAAATATGGCTACATAAAGTATTATGTATCCTTTGTGGTGGTTTGCATAATGGAGATACCTTTAATTTTCTAAAATGATAAACACCTACGAATTTTTTCGTAAAAACTCTAAATTTGATATTGTTGTTTGTACTCATTGCGTAGCTTTTTTCATTACCTTTCCAACGAGATAAAATTTGTAAAATTCCAATGCACGGATTTTTAGATATGGTATATTAAAGTTCGGTTGTCAATTATACCCCTCAAAAAATAGGATACATAAGGAATTATAGTAATTGGACTAAAAAAGAGGGATATTTTGGTATTATCAAGTGCACACTACAAAATCTTTTTATCAAATTGCAACTTTACATGAGGTTTCGTTTTACAAAAAAAATGACCATAAAAAGGACTCCCTCCCTTTGGCCCTTCGTGCCCTCCGATCGGTCAGCCCAACTAGAACAAAAATCCAATTACAACGTATATACATGCCAAGCTCAAATTAGAAAGCCTTGTCAAATAGAAAGCCTTGTCAAATTTCTCTCTCAAATGGCGCACTGCATGTGCGTGTGTTCAGGTACTCTAGTTCTAATGAATTTATTCCATGTTCCCACAAATATAGTCTGTGTAGTTTATTTTTCGTCATCACAAAATTGTTTTAATAACGTGAAAGTGCGAGGCTTTCCTTATACGGCCCTTCTGTTGATGCCAAAGCAACCTGGATATAAAAGGAGCTCCGATCAAACTAGTGCAATGGTTACTAGTTATCTCATATAAGCTTGAATTGTGATAATATATACCCGAATGAAAGGGAGCAAGGGAAGATGAAGATCTGCCCCAAAATCCATATAAATTTCTTCAAGATAATAAGTTATCTTCGTAAGATTCAGCATCTACTGGACTAACTGTATCACTCTCCCCTTAATACCAAAGAACAGCCTGTATCCTTCCACCCTTCCATCAACGACAATAGAGATTGCGTTATAAACATATTATAGAGTCGAGTTCCACGAGTCCACTCGCTAACCCGTGTTCCCCCAATTGCACAAGGAAGCAAACCAATAGTTGTTCTGGAATCCATCATCTGTAGAAGTGTATTTGCAAATGTCATACCAGGACCAACACCACAAGTCTTATTGAAATCGATATCTATGTGCAATGGTTCTTGAGCTTCAACCCATTTATGATGTGAATTGAATCTGATAATCGATGGGTTTGCTTTACATTCGGAAGGAATTATTCCATCCCAAACGTCATCAGCAACAATGAGAAACCTTAAACTTTCATGATAATCAAGATTTCACAGATTGCAAACAAAGAAGAAGAAGAAAGTATTTTTATTAAAGGTTGAAAAAGAATAACAAAGAAAGACAAAGTTCAAATGTATTTATTACACAGGATTTGTGCTTTCTGAATCAGACAGATAACTCAGACAGCTAACTCATAAATCTAAAACTGACTCAAAAAACAAAAGCTAAGTCAAGTCAAAAGGATTTGACTTGACTTCCTATTAGCCCCCCTCAAACTGAGAATGGGAACAAGAATCAGTTTGAAATACAACAACAATCTTCAAGGAACAGTAAAAGAAACATGTTTAGAAGAACAAGAATCAGGCATACAATAAGCTGCATCTGAAAAAATACCACTAGCTGTAGAAACAGGGGAGGAAGAAGAAGCACCCTAACTAATAGTTGAAGAACCAATATGTGTAGAAATATGAGAACCCAATAATTGCTGAAGTAGAGAAGTAAACACTGGAGCACATAAGCCTTTGGTGAAGAGATCTGCCAACTGATGTTCTGAAGGTATGTGTTGAACACTAAGAAATCCACTATGAATCAGCTCTCTAATGAATCAGCTGTAGCCACAAATAAACATTTATACTCAGCTTCTGTTGTTGATCTTGCAACTGTAGGTTGCTTTTTACTGGACCAAGAAACTAATGAATTACCAAGAAATACAGCATAACCACAAGTTGATCTAGCAGTTTCAGGACAACTTCCCCAGTCTGAATCTGTATAAGCTGTTAATTTTTCAATATCACCCTGTCTCAAAGTAATGCCATACCCAATAGTGCCTTTTAAGTATCTAAGAATCCTTTTACCAACAACAGATGCACGTCTGTAGGAGCATGCATGAATTGGCTGACATAATTAACCCCAAAGCAAATATCAGGTCTAGTTAAACACAAGTACTGTAACATACGAACTAAGGTTCTGTAAGTTGTAGTATCTAATAATAGCTGACTGACCTTCATGAACAGAAACTCTAGGACCCTTAACTATTGGTGTATTGCAAGGATTACACTCTATCATTCCTGCTTTGTCTAATAACTCAAGATTATACTTTTTCTGTGTCAATAAAATTTCATTATGTGTTCTTGTAGCCTCGATCCCTAAGAAGTAATGCAAATCTCCCAACTGCTTCATTGCAAACAGAGAACTTAAATATTGTACTAGATAATCAAGCAAAGAATTGGAAGAACCAGTAAGTATAATATCATCTACATACAACAAGAGCACCATCATGTCTGAACCAGCAACATAGACAAACATTGAGAAACCTGAAATTGTTCTAACAAATCCATATGAAATTAAAGCTGAGATGAACTTTTGAAACCAAACTCTGGGTGCTTGTTTTAAGCCATATAAACTTTTCTTAAGATGACACACTTTATTTGGATATTCTGAACTGACAAACCCTGGTGGCTGCTTCATATAAACATCTTCTATTAAGTCACCATGCAAAAAGGCATTGGAAACATCCAATTGCCTTATAAACCAATTTCTAGTAACAGCAAGGCAAAGAACTATTCTAACTGTAGTAGACTTGACCACAAGACTAAAAGTTTCTCCATAGTCAATACCATCTTGTTGATTATATCCTTGAGAAACTAGTCTTGATTTCAGTTTATCAACAGTCCCATCTGACTTCAGTTTAACTCTATATACCCATTTACAGCCTAATATATTCATATGAGGCTTAGGATCAACTAGCTCCCAAGTTCCATTGTTATTCAGTGCAGTATTCTCATCTTTCATAGAAACAAGCCATTTTGGATCTTGCATTGCCATTTTGGAATTTTTGGGCTCAGAAGGAGTATTAAGAATAGAAGTAAGAGCATAAGAAAGTGGACGCTTGGTAGAAATATTCATAACATGATCTGGAAAAGACTTTGGTTTGGTGATACCCTTCTGAGATCTTGTGACAATATAGGAAGAAGGAATAGAAGAAACAGAGGAAGGAACAGAAATAGGTGAGATACTCTCTAAAACAGGAGACACAGAGGAAGAAGTAGAAAAATAAAACTCATTTTCTGAGAAAATTACATGTCTGGATATATAAAGCTTTTTAGACACAGGATTAAAACACTTGTATCCCTTATGTAAAGTACTATAACCAACAAAAACACATTTAACAGATTTTGAAGATAATTTTTCAACTCTGGAATGTCGTAAGAAAGGATAACATATACATCCAAAAACGCTTAAAAAAGAATAATCAGGCAGCTCATTATAAAGGACTTGAAAATGAGACTTATTATGAAGAATTTGAGTAGGAGTTCGATTAATAAGATAAGCTGCTTCCAAAAAAACATCATACCAGTATTCTTTGGGACAAAAGGAATTAAAAAGCAATGTATTACCCATTTCAACAATATGCCTATGCTTTCTTTCTGCAAGGCCATTTTGTTCAGGTGTTTTAGAACAAGAAATTCGTAAAAGAATACCAGAATTCTTTTAGCCCCCCTAAAAAAGTTTTTAAAACACCTTTCACTAGTTCACTAGCACCATCTGTTTGAAAAGCAAGAATTTTAGTATGAAACAAATTTTCAGTTAGATTCTTAAAATGCTGAAAACATTGTAAAGCTTCTGTTTTTACTTGCATTGGATAAATCCAATGAAATCTGCTAAAATCATCTATGAAAAGGATATAATATATATGCCCTGCTATGGAAGAAACAGGAGAAGGACCCCACTCATCACAATGAACTAGTGCAAGTGAAGATGATGCATGAGAAGAAGAAAAATGAAAGGGAAGCCTCTTACTGTTTGCTAGTTGACAAGGATGACAAAGAGTTTGAGAATTAACAGACTTAACTATAATATTCTTGTCATTATGAAGTTGTTGAACAATCTTTGAAGAAGGATGACCTAATCTATTGTGCCAAATATCAGAAAAAGCAACAAGAGAAGAAAAAGAAAATTGCAGCTCAGTAGAAGTAATAGGATACAGATTATTTATCATTTTACCATGTGCAAGCAAAACATAATCATGTAAGCTTCTTATCTCATACCCATAAGGATCAAACGTAATATAGCATGTATTGTCTTTTGTAAACTTAGCTACTGAGAGCAAGTTATGTTTCATATCAGGAACATGGAGAACATTATCTAGCCTAAAATTGGTTTTTGGTGTAACAAGATTTGCACAGCCAGTAAAAGAAATAGATAAGGTCTTACCATTGCCAAACATATCATTATCCTTTCCCTTGTAATTAGAAGTATTATGAAGTAAAGTCCTATCCCCAGTCATGTGAGTAGAAGCACCGCTATCTGAAATCCACACTGTATTGGATAAAGAAGGATCATCATTGACTGCAGCATCATTAATATTTAAGCATGTGAAAGCATGTTGAGAAGTACCAGCAGAATCAACTGAAGTTGAATGATCCATTTGAGCATCAAAAGTGACAAAATTAGCTTGAGCTTTCTGACCAGTTGAAGTACCAGTTGGTGGATGGTATCTAAAGAAACATCTTGTTGTATTATGTCCATTCTTCTTACAAATCTGACAGAACATTTTTGAATAATCAATATAAGGCCTTTTGTCATTACTTGAGCTAGGCCCATTCTGATAATTCCCAGTAGAATTGTTAGAAGTATATCCATGTTGATATTGACTATTCTTGTAATGTCCACCGCCATGATTCCCATTAGGCCTATTATTACCACCACTCATTTTGTTACTATTATAAGCATAGAACCATTTCTTGCATAAAAGGTTGTTGAAGTTTGATCATCATATAGAGTTGCACTTTGTTGTTGTCTTTCTGCTAAGAACTGCTCATGAGAAAGTAACTTTTCTTTCACTTCTCCAAAAGTATAAGGTGTGTCTCTACTTTGAGAAGATATAACAAAAATATCATACTCACTGCCTAAACCATTCATAACAAACATCATAAGATCTGTATCACTAAATTTCTCACCAATGGCAGCTAATGAATCTGCTATACTTTTAACTTTCTGAAGATATTGAATAATAGACATATTACCCTTTTAAATACTGTGCAATTGATTCCTTAGCATACTTTTCCTAGCAAGAAATTGAGTTCTAAAACTCATCTCAAGAAAATCCCAAATATCTTTTACAGTAGATAAACCAAGAACATCACCACTAACAGTTGGTGTGAAGGTAGCTTTAAGACAAGTTGAAACAAACCTATCTAATCTTCTCCAAGAAACCCATTATGGGTTAACAATCTCAACACCATCTACTGTAACTTTCTGAGGTGGTACAACTATATCACCACTAACATATCCGTATAGATCACAAGAAAATAACACACCCTCAAATTGATCTTTCCAGAGAAGATAATTTGAATGATCCAATTTCATAGAAACAAAATTTGAGATATTTGTAAAAGGAAGAGCATTAGAATTACCAGCGGAAGACATTGTAGTTTAATTTTGATTGTGCTGTAAAGTTTCCAAATTCGAATTTGAAGTACTGCAATATTATGATTTGTGTTATTGATGTAGTTTATGTCTTGATGATGTACGTTGTTGCTGTAAGACGCTTTTCGAGTTGTTACCGTAAAATCTTCCAGGAACCCTAGAAAACTGATTTGGGGGAAAAAATTCTTGAATATGATATTACCCAAATCGAAGCTTGAAAAATTGTTGAGAAAATTGCTATAGGCTTGTATGAAATTACCCTAAGAACCGTTACCTATCTGATACCATGAGAAACCTTAAGCTTTCATGATAATTAAGATTTCACAAATTGCAAACAAAGAAGAAGAAGAAAGTATTTTTATTAAAGGTTGAAAAAGAATAACAAAAAAAGACAAAGTTCAAATGTATTTATTACACAGGATTTGTGCTGTCTGAATCAGACAGATAACTCAAACAGCTAACTCAGAAATCTAAAACTGACTCAGAAAACAAAAGCTAAGTCAAGTCAAAAGGATTTGACTTGACTTCCTATTAAACACCTCCACGACCTGCCATGTTACTCTGGCCTGCTAAAATGAACATATTCTTGGCCTGCCACGATCTCGATCTATAAGAAGCCAATAGTTCTGTAGATGACTTCGACAAACTAGATCCAGTGTAAACCAAAAGAAGAAGTAGAGGAGAGTACCATGGAGAGAACATGCTTTTAGTTATCTCCCTCTCCCTCTCCGTCTATTGGTGAAAATGAGAGTAGTTTTGAATGATTAAGTTGTTCGTTGATTGGTTATGAACTACTCCATTAGAATAACCAGGAAGTTTAGCTGCGGTTGGCTGAAAGCAACGTTTTTTTTTTTGTTTTTTTTCGTACATAAAATTGGTTGAATTTCGGGACAAGTATATAAAATAAATATTTGTGCAGCTGGATAGTGGAAAAGGAATCGTAATTAATTATTAATTACATTGTATAAAGTATAAACGGTAACATATAGAGATCTACAATCTGTGAGTTAATGACTCCAACTAGAGGTGTAAAACGTGCCGGCCCGGCACACGAAGTCGTGTGTTTCACGTGCCATGTGCCGTGCTGTATTGTGCCAATGATTTAAACGTGTTGTGCCGTGCCGTGCTGTGTTTTAATAGTCAAAAGCTAGGCACAACCCACGGGCACAGCACACGAATTAACGTGTTGTGTCGTGCTGGCACACGTGTTATAAACAATTTGAAATCACTTAATGGTATACATTAAGTCGGACATTATCACGAGAATCTAAATAAACAACATATCATTTGAAATTATTTCAAGTAAAATTAACAAGTTTATTCAATAAAAAGAAATAGCCTATCAAATATAAATTGGATCATTGTCATGTAAATTATTGTTCTAGTCAAATATAGGTACATTATAACAAGGATATTGAAATATATTTTCCAAATATGTAGGTATTATGTGTGTTTTAATAAAAATAAGCCAGCATAAAATGTCAAAAACTAGCTAGAATAATGACTCTTTTGTGTAATATACATAAAATGTGATGTATTATGCCTTGTTATATGGTGTACTTGTGCATCCTATGACGTGCTTTCTTAACTTGCTGTGCTGGGATGGGCCACGTGCTTATCCGTGCCGCTTGTTGTGCTGTGCTACTGTGCCGATTAGGCTAACCCAGCACAACCCACAAAACTAACGTGTTGGGCCGTGCTGGGCTAAATCACGTGCTGGGCTGGGCTGGGCTCAGATTTTAGCGTGCTATGCTGGGCTGGGCTCGTGCTGGCACAGCCCAATTTACACCTCTAACTCCAACGTGGTTGATCTACCAGCAAGTTCAAACTTCGAAGATTAATTAGCCTGGTTTAACTGGGGGTCCCAAAATTAATTAGGGCCTCACACTAGAGGACAAAAAAGGTTACCAAAACCTAATTTCAATAACCACTTATCCAAATATTTTAGGTAATTGCTAATTTACCCCTATTTAATTAGTGATAATCTTACTTAATTAGTGTTAATCTTACTTACTTAGTGTTTTTTGTTTTTTTTTTCAATTTTTTTTTGTTGTTATTTTTTGATTTTTCATTTTTCATTTTTTTCCCAGATTTGCATGAAAAGTCGTCATGGTATTGAAGTGTCGTTATTGTAGAGTCGTTACTGTTATTAAACCATAAACTTGTTATCTAACGGTACTAAAGTGTCGTTATTGTATCAATGACGACTCTAAAGTGTCGTTATTGGAGGAACAATAACGACCCTACAGAGACGTCATTGAAACAATAATGAGTCTTTAGTGTCGTTACTGTTAATGAAGGGTCGTTAATTTAGAGTCCTTATAAAAAATATATATATATATATATATATATATATATTAATAGGGTGACATGTGTCACAATTCTTAGGGTTGGGGTACTCTAGTCTTTTCATTGAATCTAGACGCCCCTTATCACCTCCCATGGGTGGGGATAAAAATCTAGGGCCCCTATTTTTTGGGGCCCTCAATTAAACGAGGTTAATTAGGCGTTTACATATACGTCGAGGATATATTTTCGATTTAATTAAGGTGACTTGCATATGATTCTAACAACCACGAAAAGAAAAAAATAATTATTTTTTTCTGTGAAGCAAGTTTTATTGTTTCTGACTTCTTAACTTCTGCTTATCAAGAACTTATGCTATAGGTATTTTAACATGCTATGAATCTCACCTTAATCATTCTAATAGCCAAAACTCAACAACTACCCACTGCCACTTACCATTTAAAATATGTCACCAGCAGCTTTATTTTACCAAATACAAGAAATAGTGAATTGGCACCCCAAGATTAAGACTTACCGCCGACATTGATTAGTTAAACCTGAACTATATTCACATTTGGAATCTTCTATCGGATAACTATTGAGGACCTTTAGTTGGTCAATAATGGATAGCAAGAATGACGATTGACAAGTCTTCCTAGTATTAATTGGGCCGAGCGACAGGTCTCTTTTATGGTCACTTTTTTATAAAATGAAACCTAACACAAATGTGCAATTTGATAAAAAATATTGTATTTGGTGTCCATGGTTAGTCTTTTTCACTTGACACAATTATCTCTCCCTTTTAATTCAATTACTATAAATCTTTATGTATCCTATTCTTTTAGGGGTATAAATGGAAAGCAAACTTTAACATAACATATCTAAAAATCCGTACCTTGGAATTGTACAAATTTTATATTGTTGGAAAGCTTATAAAAAATCTTCGCAATGAGTAGAAACAACAATATCAAATTTTGAGTTTTTACGAAGAATTCAGAAATATTTATCATTTTAGGCACGATTTTAGAAAATTAAATGTATATTCATTATGCAAACCACCACAAATGGTACATATACTTTATGTAGCCATATTTTGGTTATGCGTCAACTAATTTTTCGTTGCAACTAGTAAAACGGTGTACTCTCTTCGTTTTAAGAAAAGTGATACTTTAGGCACAATTCTCGAAAATTGAATGCATAGCCATTATTCAAACCACCACAAATGAATCATGCAACTATATTTTGGTTTATGGATCGCCTAATTTTCGGTTCCTAGAAAAGTGATACTTTCACATTCCGTTTCAGGAAAAGTGATACTTTCACTCTGTTTCAATAAAAATGATACTTTCAATCCGTTTCAGAAAAAGTGATACTTTCGCTCAGTTTCTGAGCGAAAGTATCACTTTTTCTGAAACGGGACGAAAGTATCACTTTTTCTGAAAAGGGCTAAAAGTAGTCGCAGACAAACCCCATCTTTAGATTCTTCTTCGGTCGGCCCTACCACCGTGACAACGGTTGTACTAGTAACGAGTTACTTGACAACGCTTTTTAAGATGCTGAAAACTATAAAAGAATCACAATTGCAGCCTAAAACATTAACAATCAAAATCAGCAAGATCTGAAAATTCTTTACATATTTGCTAAACAGTCATAAATTACAATCACATGTACTTGGAGAAAATGCGCGGTCACGTAACCAACGAGATGGATGTCGTAGGAGCATCAGCCGATGAGATTTGGGCCGTTTACGGCTCAAAAGATCTTCCTAAGCTCATCATCACACTCCAACCTGGTGTTTTCGAGAAAATCGATTACGTCGAAGGGGATGGAAGTCAAGGTACTATCTTACATATCATCATGGCTCAAGGTATGCTTTATCTGCTTTAATTAGTACTTCTAATTCTCTTTTCTCTCCTTCAAAATACTATGTTGGCTTGACAAATTTTGGTGTCTATGGCTGTGGGATTGAAACAGGAATACCAGGGCCACATGAATGGAGAGAAAAGTTTGTAACAATTGATAATCGTAAAAGGGTGAAGCAGCTTCAACAGATTCAAGGAGGATATCTTGACATGGGATTTTCTTTGTAGAAAGTCACATATGAAATCTTACCAAAGGACAAGAATTCTTGCATCATTAGGTCAACTGTCCAGATTGATCTTGATGACAAGAATTTCGAAGCAAATGCTCGTCTTATCACCGTTGATTCTATGTGGGGCATGGCAAAGTCGATTGTCAAATATGTACTCGACAACAAAGCTAAACAGTAAAAACGATGTGTTGGGATCTATGGCTTACGGCCATGATATCGGTTGCCTTTGGTGTTTTTATGTAATAAAATGGACGTGATGTAGCCTTGTGAATGTCAAACCACTGGGTTATCTTTCTGATGTTGTTTTTGTTTTCTAGTTAATATAGTCGACTATGTAATCCAACTTTGGTTTTCCATAATGAAAATGGAGTTGTCCACCCGAAATGTTGCTTCCTTTTATAGGTTGTAAAATATTTTTTGAGAAATTGGGTTAATTGTCCAAATGTTTTTAAAACATGGTTCTAATGGACGAGTAAAAATTAGTATGGGTGAAATGGACACCAAAAAAATAGCAATAATGAATCTGGATTCATCCTGGCTTAAAATTAAAAAATAGCGAGGGTGAAACTGGATGCATCTTGATGTAAATTAAAAATAAGAAAATATATTGAAAATGGGTCGAATGAAACTGTTTACATCCTTGCTATTTTTACATTCTCATCCATTTAAACAGTATCAATTTTTACATGTGTTTTTCACCCAGGAATTGTCGTTATTGGGTTAATTGACCAATTTTGTCATATTTTTTCGTTTAAGCTGTGGATTTCAAGAATATCGATAGCCCAACCAAAACTGATGGCTTCTTGCACACGGAATAGCAAATGTGAAAGTGCATATATTAGCAGCAAGCCCCAAGAATAGACTAGAGTGACTGCAAAATTTCAGACGTGCCATGAAATCGACCAAAAAAAAACATTTTATGTGTGTTGGTGGTTTTGAAGGAGTTTATTTCACAAGGTTTGTCAGGAATTTTTATTTACAAAAAATATATGCTAAAGCTTTATGTTCAACGTTGTATATGTGAAATAATTGAGTACATGTTGTTGTACAATAGAACTTATATATATATATATTCTGGTCCCCATTTGGGCCAGTTATATTTAATAATAAATTCTATATTGGAATAAGTCATTTTTTTCCCGGTCCCGTTTTAAGGAACTTATCTCCATATAAGAATAATTGACATTATTCTGTCTATAAAAACAGAGTGTTTTCGAGCGCTCTCATTAACAGGAGCTTCTGGTTGATTCTGGCCCCACCATAATATCTTTTTCTGGTAACTTTATATATTTTTGGTTTACAATATATTTTCGGCCAATCACAACAAACTAACAAATTACCTAAAATAACTAAATATAATAAAATCTAATACATTGCCAAAAATATTTAAAAAAATCGGCAACATTTAATCTTAAAAATAATTCACAAACAAAAAAAAAAGATTAAAATCACATCAATAAAAATATTGTTGATAACGATTTCATCACAAAATTAAATCAATCACAAACTTATAAAAGGAAAAATGTCCAATGTCCAATTACAGTTTTTGATAATTAAACTAATCCTAATTACAATTCGAAACTATTAATTAATATTAAAACTAATCCTAACTGCGATTACATTTACAACCCCAGCCTATCAATTAAACTCCAAAGTAGATAAATCGAAAAAAAAATTAAAACTTATTTGCCCGGTCATAGGTACTAACCTTTTGATCCGACGATGATTCCTTTTGCGCGTATCTTTGTTAGTGATGCTCTACAACAGTTGGAATTTTTGTTAGTATTTTGGATAAATAATTGAGAGCAAAGATTATGATCTAAAAGAAGCTAATACAAAACAAACGAGCATGCAGAAAAAACTCCAAAACAATAAATAATCACCCTAATTACCCTGTTATTTTTCTTAACTTAGTTTTTTCCATAATTAAAAATAAAATATGTTTAGAAGATATTTTGTGTGCAAAAATAGCTGCAGACACTAATTGCAGAAATATGAGGATATAACTTTCATCAATATTGTGTTATTATTTCCTGAGTTGAAGATTTTTTTACTATTTCGAGATCCTGTCTAATTGGAAAAAAAATCCCTAGATACAATCTATTTAAAGTGCTGCAGCAAGGGTATAAACTCATAGTTTTCCCGGTAATTTTTTTACACGATTAGGTTTATTATTTTTGATAGTAAATTGAAGGTCTTTATACCGAATATTCAGTTATTAATGGTGGTTTTTGATTTGCAGGTGCTAACGGTGCTAAATTGAAGGTCTTTATTCCTAATGTTTAGTTATTAATGGTGGTTTTTGGTTTGCAGGTGCTAACGGTGCTTCTGGGGTTATATTATAATCGCTACAAATTAACATCCGGTGAAATCAAGAATATATTAGGTGATATATCTGATATCTCTATTTTGCACGGGGCTGTTTCTGTGTGCTTTTGCAGCGTTAGAAGTTGTCGCAGCTCCTGCTCTTTTTATTGCCAATATTCCTTATTATCTTATTGAAGTTCATGCACGTTTTCTTTTTTTATTGAGCGTACTGCTTTCTTTGATATCAATTATTTCGTTTCCTTGCTGCTTTCTTCACTGCTTTCCTTAATCTAATGGGTCTTAACCTTACCTCTTTCTTTGATCAGACAGGTTACATCTTCGAGCTAATGTTTCGTATTTTTACTGAATGATCGGTAATACCCTTACTGGCTTTTATATCAACCTCTATATAGCAAAGTTAGGGACAGTCAGAACAGCGGTAGTATTCTAAATTGTTTCGATAGGTTTCAAAAGTTATTTTTTCAATACTATTCATTCGGGAAAAAAATAAAATTTTTCCTTGAATAATAAAATTGACAAAAATAAAAAGTGCAGGCGATTGGTAGGATTCTTCATTCAGTTGAAAACTACTCAGATGTTTTTTGTTTTTATTTCGGATTCTTCATTCAGTTGAAATCAGTTGAAACCAGGTAGGATTTGTTAAATGCTCGGGTAATTTTATCAAGCCGATGATCCATCGGAAATATTACTTTTGTTTCTGCAGAGTTTGTTGAGGAATATTACGCGAGTACAGGTGCTTATATTCATAAAAAGTGCTCTCGAGTCGACAACTTGGAAGAGTATTAGTTATCCGGATGATCTATTATTAGTTGTTATTGAGGTATGTAAGTAAATAAATAAAATCTCAATGAATTAGTACTGATTTAGATGCTTTTCAGTTAGTTTTGGATTTTCAGTGGTACTGAATAGTCTTTGTTTACGTCTGTATCTTGGATCTGCTGTTTGTAGTACTGCAACTACATGCTACATAGATTTAACTTTGGTGAGATTTTAGGAACCCTTTGTTTTTCATAAATTGTTGACTAAAATAAAATCCAGTAACTTTTATTTATCTTGCATAAAGTTCAACAATTGTTCTTTTTTAGTGTTTGTGTATAAAGGCAGTGTCGTACTACTGTCGTTTCTCTAACCTTCAACTAAAATAGTCCTCAAAACCAGCAATCTCGTTGTTGTTTTCGTTTTTAGTTTTTAGTTTTTTTTTTGTTCTTTTGGGATAGGGTTATTATACATTGTTTGGTGTGTATTGTATGTGTGTCGGGTAGTTGGGTATGTGTGATTTTGGATAAGTACTTATATGTCTGGTTTAAAATCTCACATTTGGGAGTTTTCATTACAGCATATAAAAAGGTGTTGGTAATTTGCTGTATCTCTATATCATTAGTTTTTCAAATAGAAATAAGAATCACACAACTGCGAAACAGAGATTGATCAAGTCTTGGAATCCCGAATATGTGGAACCCAACATTGTATTTGTAAAGAGAGGTTTATCATTTTGTGTCGTTGTGCCGTTGATTATGGGTGTCTCTGTTTGTAGTCGTTCTTCAAAAATGCTGTTTCTCTTGGCATATTTACTCTGACCAATGTTTGGGTTTCCTAATTAATCAAATCTCCTAATTCTCTACATTGGCACGTATATATTACAAGAGACTGGGAACAATATCACAAAAGTTGATATCTGTACCAGTGCCGAGTTCTCTATATGCTGGTAAAAGATTTGATATTTATACCAGTACCGAGTTCTCTGTAAAGTAAATGATGAATGGCGGCAAGAGGACTATATGCTATAGCTAGACTCTGTTGGAAAATTGATACTAAAACAGGGTGAAGAAAAGAATGTTCTCTCTGGGTTCAAGGCTCTAATAATAGATTATTTTCGACAATTATTCGACCCTTCCCAATTTGATTGGCGAGTACAAACAGGTCAGTGAATATTGTCGTCAGGTTACTTGAAGCCCCACAACAATGTTGGATTCAAAGCTTGTACATCCTTGACCCAACCGAGAACACATGGGGTTTAGTTTCTGATGATGCTTGTTAGAGAGAAAACAGAAAGAGTTTAGATGTTCTCTATTTTTGAATGAAAACAAATCATCACTACTTATAGGGAACTCATGCCTATTGGAGATGCCTCTTCATATCCAAAAGACACATAAGGTGTCTAATGGGAATGGTTGTGTCTTTTGTGAATCATCACACCCATTAGATGTGCCTCTTGATCTCCAACTAACATCCATTGTGTCTATTCAACACAGGACACTCCCCCGTCGTAGCGGCAAACCAAAAACGAAAACCATTTTATTTTCTATGTTATTGAAAATATCCAACAGACTCAAAGTAGAGTTCTCTGTAAATTAATGGATAGTTATATATGCCCATATTGATTTGTCAAGACCATTTTATTTCCTAAAGAATCTCTTAAAGAATCTTTCAAAAAATGTTATAGGAGACGTGTTGATCTACTGCAAAGTGGGATAATTTCAATGTCACCACTCCATTAGGAATATTCCATCTGCATATATCGTAATCATGCATATAATTTCAATGTTATACTAAGTTCGGTTATTTAATAAGACAGAAACTTAATGCATATATCGTAATCATGTGATACAGAGAGAACAAGGAACCATTCATAACGACTGATCGATCCTTTACCCAAAATGAAAACAAGATTCAAAAACATGTAAGCAAATTTATTTCGTTTTGGTCATAACTCTAAAAGACATGATCAGTCGCCGTAAGGGAACCATCGTATGAATCCCACTCATCCATGTTCCTACTTAATTCCTAAGAAGGAATCTTGAAATCCTTACGTAGTCCACAATTACTACTTTCGGGTTTGGCTCCCAATTAGCCATTAATGGTGGCTACAGAATACACCCATTATTGAGTATTCTTTATTCTAATTTTCCGTAATCACATGATAGCAAAATCAAACAACACTATGAACTAATATCAGTCATTATATTCAGAAAGTTATGTTATATACTAACCGTTTTCCCTTGTCGCTCGCATCTCTACCAAATCACTGGAAGGATCACCATTACATGAATCCAAATATTCATGCTCACACATATCTTAAAATCCGATATGGACTTGACTCTCTTTTATATGTTCCCCTTCCAAAAGTGCCAGTACATTTTGGTTCCAACCAACGAATCAATTGCGCACACGAACATTTCTGTCTCAGAAGAATTCATAGAGTAACTCCTTTCAATCGGTGCTCATGGGGTTCCACGAGGAATCCTCAAATTACCCACAGGGAACGACCAAGATTATTTAATCAAGTCATCTTTCTCATGACAATTCTCAAATGCCAAAATGCAATTAAATGTCATGAAATAATCACGCTTCTGGATTTATATTAGTATTAGTTAAAACATGCATACTCATATTAGCACCATAAGAGTGTATTTAGAATATGGCATCTCATGACATGATATCACAAAAAAAGTGAGATTAATGTGCTTATCTGATTCCATTGCCATTTCCCTTGTCTTTCTCATCTCGTCTTTCTGAAGTCAGCCCACTTCACTTGTGTACCAAAATATACAATAGCCTTCAACAGAAATATCTCTTGTAAAATTGTAATTAAAATGACATATCTTGGTAACCGTTACGTCCCTTCGTTGAAAAGCAGTTAGACAATATCAACGAACACATAGAAGATCAAACCAGATGCAAACGGTTACTAGAAGAGACAAGAATGTTTAATAGGAATATAGATCTCATCGGCTCTGTATCCCTAGAGCAGATTATGCGAACGGATGTGTTTCATGGCCATTAATCAATAATTAGTGAACAGTAATTTTATGTTCCTTCATGCAATATGAAATCCAAATAAAAGCTTCACTTTTCATTCTAAAAGAAAGAACCACGAATCAATTAGAATCTTAGTAATCAAATCATTTAGTCATCATTTCATAAATGCATGGATCCTAGCACCATCATAAGAACTAAAGCACGTATCATCTTATATATCAAAACTTATATAAGCCGGAGAAGTGAGATACTTATCGTAAATACGATGATTCCGGAATTAATGTGATATTTCCTTCGTTCGATCTCGTTTCTGCTTCACGCCAAGAAAACTTCAAATTGATCTGAAAATCCCATTCCCACCGTTTTCGTGTGGAGTTTTCGGTTCTACTGTTGCATTTTGTGAGGACTAATCATCTCCCGATAGATCACAGCCACGTCGGGAAAACTTTCTTTTTGTTTGCAAAAAAATCAAACAGGGACGTTCTTAAACTTTTTATTTTTTCACCCTCCGAAAACTGTTGGAAAATTGACACTAAAACAGTGAAGAAAAGAATGTTGTTTCTGGGTTCAAGGCTCTAATAATAGATTCTTTTCGACAATTATCCGACCCTTCCCAATTTGATTGGCGAGTACAAACTGGTCAGTGAATATTGCCGTCAGGATACTTGAAGCCCCACAACAATATTGGATGCAAAGCTTGTACAACCTTGACCCAACCAAGAACACACGGATTTAGTTTCTGATGATGCTTGTTAGAGAGAAAACAGAAAGAGTTTAGATGTTCTCTATTTTTGAATGAAAACAAATCATCGCTACTTATAGGGAGCTCATGCCTATTGGAGATGCCTCTTCACATCCAAAAGACACATAAGGTGTCTAATGGGAATGGTTGTGTCTTTTGTGAACCATCACACCCATTAGAGGTGCCTCTTGATCTCCAACTAACATCCATTGTGTCTATTCAACACAGGACACTCCCCTGTCGTAGCGGCAAACCAAAAACGAAAACCATTTTATTTTCTATGTTATTGAAAATATCCAATAGACTCAACGTCGAGTTCTCCGTAAATTAATGGATAGTTATATATACAAATTGGTACCATGCCCATATTGATTTGTCAAGACCATTTTATTTTCTAAAGAATCTCTTAAAGAATCTTTCAAAAAATGTTATAGGAGACGTGTTGATCTACCTGCAAAGTGGGATAATTTCAATGTCACCACTCCATTAGGAATATTCCATCTGCACAGCAGTTATACAGGTGAACTGCATGGGCTCTTTTAATCGAGTCTAACCCCCACATATTTTATCTTCCTTTCTTCCACTAAGTTTTTTATACCAGGTACTTTGCGATCCATCTAAGGTTAAATATTCCATCCGTTGTTCACAGGGAAATGCTCAACTTCCCTTGCTAAATAAGTAATAGCAGGAGGTCATGGTGTCCGTGATGTTAATGGCGGTGGTGGTCCAATTCCAGCGTTTTCTCAATTTTAGATATACGATACAGATTTGGGTAAGAATGTGGTTATAAAATCAAATGAGGAAGATGCAATTTCTTTCTCCAAAGAAATAAACAAGAATGTCCTGGTGTCCTGGAAAATGTCCTCGAATAATAAGGACGAACTTGATAAAGGTGTGATCAAAAGTTTAATCTGCGGAGAGGCATTTAAAGATCTGTGTTTGAATAGTGTGTGCAGCGATCCTACAATCAATCAATACTTCTTTATATAAAGGAGAATACTTATGCTGACTTGACGAAAGCAGATTCAATTTTAAGTTTGCTATAAATATAGAGTGCCAAGTCCGCATATGCATATCAGATTTGTTTAACTGTCTTTTCGTTAAAAGACGTCATATATAAAGCAACTCTTTTAGGATGTCGGGTAAGCGCCAGAGGTTGCAGCCCTTAGAGCCAAGGGACGCGATTGTTCATTCGTGTTCAAAAGAAAGACGAGAGAAACCACCTATAAAGCTTCCGACGATAGTTCAATGTTCAACTGCTGTGAAGAGTTTTCTAAGTGCTACAAAGGAAGTTTATGTTCGTCCTAAGTTTTGTTTATGCATGTAATGTGAAAATAGTTCGTGTAAGTAATTTTATTTGTTGGGATGTTTCTTTTCCTGTACAAGGAAATAACATAACTTTTAAAGAGATTTTTTTTGGCAAATGAAATACTTTTATTTATAAATGTGAATCCCTAACCAAATTGATATTCATATAGAATTTCATCGTTTTAGGGTTGACCTGAACTGAAGATTTGGATTTGGGCATAATGGTTATGTGGAGAAAGATCGTTCTGAAAGACAAACTTTTCTTGTGTAAGTTCTGATGATTTTTTACGGCACATTTCCTTTTAATTCTTCATCGGGGAAGTTTCTGAAGGTTAACGTAAATATAATACAATCAGGAAGTTCCAATTTCAATAGACGAAAAAAAACTCAAACGACACGGTGCTCAAAATCTTCACATGATGATTAGTTGAGAAAAGGTACTTTTATTTTTTTCCCGATAAAAAGTAATGAAAACAGAAAGAGGGGGGAGTAGGCCAAAACCTCTCAGAGAAGGAAAAAGAACAAATACTTCAATGAGCGGTTTTTGATAAGAATAAGCAAACAATTATCGAGGATTTTCATCGAGGAAATCCCAAAAGTTGAACATGTTACATTCTTTTCTTTCGGGCAGTGTTATATGGCTCCCTCTTTTCCACCTCCCTATTCACTTCCTTATAATCTAAACCCCACATCTAGATAATAGTGAACCCTACCAGTACCTAAATGTAAATCTAAATCTGGATATGTGGTTGAGATTGTAGGGAGGTGAATAAGAAGGTGGAAAATAGGGAGTCAAATAGCATTTCCGTTTTTTATTCTCTTCTTTTTCTTTTATTTTTATAGAGATATAATTCTAGACCCAGCGATGGATTGGAACAAGGGTAACTGGGTAAGGATGCTAAATTGGTTAATTTTTAATATTTAAGAGGTGTCCTTCCTTAATATGATCATTTATCACTGTTTTTGATGATTAGGTTGATTATTTTGCGTTTATAATGATGCTGGTGATCATGAAGAATTAAGATGGATTTCATTGTAACACTGTTTTCATAGAGCGGTACTTCGTGTGGAAAATAAATTGCTAATTCTTAATAGGGGGATTTTGTGTTTCCCCTTGAAAAAAGATAGCTAATTTGCAATACCCCCCCAGAGATTGATAATAGGCAAAAACCCCTTTAACTTGGATGTGCCGTAACCGAGCAGTTTAGTACAACACGTGCAGTTCACATGCGTGTCAGAAAAAAATATCTGAAAATTAAAACCCAAAATTACCCTTTAGAAAATCAACGGTTTATACAAGATTTGGGCTTAGATTTGTTACACGTACCCTAACTGATTAGATACGAGGCAGGAGAGAAACCATTCCATTCTCTTCCATTTCACAGACGTTTCGAGAGAAAGAGAGAGAAATCGTTTTCTCTTCGATTCCACCCTTGTTTCTGCAAATCTTAATCAGAGAAAGAGATAGAGAAGAAGATCAAGGAAAGAACAGTGGGTTTTGAAGAAGGGTTTGGACATGCAATTCCCTAAGAAGTTGTAAGTTTTTTTCTTTCGATTCTGTGTTAGGGTTTAGTCAATTATGTGTTAGGGTTTGTTTGATTTTGGGTTTTTGTTCTTTGGGTTGTTAATAATGGTTATGATTATGATATATCTCAGTTTGATTATAAAAAATGTAAGTTTTTTTTCTTCCGATTATATTTTAGGGTTTCATCGATTTTGGTTAGGGTTTGTTTGATTTTGGGTTTTTTGTTACTTGGGTAGTTAATAATGGTTATTATCATGATAGATTCGAAGTTATTTTCAACTTTTGTTGTTACTATGTTTTCTAAAAAATTAGGTTTCCAAAAAAAAAATTAACTGTTGATTATGTGCTTCTATTATGATTAGTATACTTTTGATTGATGTGTAGTTAGTTGTTGGAAATATAAAGTCATTCTTTTTGATGTTATTGTTTTGATAATGAAACTGAAATTTTCATTTTGTGTCTGTGTATGTTTTTAGTGCTAGTAAAGATTATGGTTTGAAAGATCTGGTGATTCATTATGGTGGACGTTGGCCACCTGACCAACCAATTGGGGGTTTGTACTTCTTCGACTATATGAATGGCCGTGAATTTCGTTATAAGAATTTTGATGGTGACTGTTTGAGTATGATAGATCTTATTGCTGGTATGGGAGACAGATTGAATGGTCTGGGAGGGGTGATTACTTTTCAATATATGGATGGTGGTTTTTTATTGGACATAGATGATGAACCAGACTTGCTGAGGTTTTGGACTGATTCAGATCAAGAAGAAGGCATTTCTGAAGTACATTTGTTTATGATTCATGCTGATCCTATAAGTCAAGATATGGGGGTGGGTGTTCAGCCATATGTTCCGCGAGTGGTGCCTGAAGTTGATGTTGTTGGTCCCTCAACACAGTCTCAGAGTGAAGGACCAGTAATTGTTGATATTGATGACTATGATGATGTGGTAGTCCCTGAGCAGCCACATGAGCAGACGAGTCAGCAGCCACATGAGCAGACAAGTCAGCAGCCACATGAGCAGGTGAATCAGCAGCCACCAGATACACCTAGAAGGAACTTGTTTGGTTCAAAGAAAGTGGCTTCTAAGAAACTTACACCACAGAAAAGAGTTACTGTGGATAATAACAGTACAGCTGAACCTGTAAGTAAGAAGAAGACATCAAATGGTGATGAGTTGGATGAATTAAATGATGAAGGGTTTGATGAAGAAGAGTTGGATGTACTTCCTGAGTGCACTAATCTGGATTATCATGACATTCATGATTTACCAGTTGAAGATGATTACCACAGTAGTCAGTCACTAAGTTCAGATAGTGAACCAGATGAAGAATCTGACTGTGAAACTGACTTAGATGAAGAAGAAGAGACAGCTGAGCCATATAGATATGGAGAATATAGGAAGGTTGCAGACAAGTATGATGATATGTATGCAGATAAAGAAAGTGAAGACCATATGCCATGGACATGTGAGACAGATGAACTAGCAATTGGTATGACTTGGCCAACTATGAAAGAGTACAAGGCATTTGTGACAAGGTTTTGTATAGCCAATACAATGGAAATTACAAAGACAAAGATGACAAGGACAGATTAAGGTGCAGGTGCAAAGACCCCAAATGTTCATTCAGACTTAATGGGAATCTGTAAGTGAACTTATACATGTGTTATTGTCTTATTTTATACATGCGTAGTATTTTTGTTTCTAATATATGTTGTTAATGTGTGCAGGAAAAAAGATGGAAGCACAATCAAGGTCACTAAGTATGTGCATACACACACTTGTGTAAACAGGGATATGTCTAAGAAGAACAAATTGGCCAATTCAACTTGGATTGCTTCAGTAATAGAACAGGATGAAAGAAATGATGGTTATAGTTTGAAGCCAAGGAAGATAAAGGAAAAGATTATGGGCTTGCATGGAGTGCTTGTGAAGTATTGGGTGTGTTGGAAGGCTCTTGGCAAGGCACTAAGCAATGTGTATGGTTCATATGAAGATGGTTATAAGTTCTCACCTGAAGTGTGCAGGCAGATTGTGTCCAAGAATCCAAACAGTATTGGAGAGGTTACTGTTGATGCTGATAATGACTTTAAATCATGTTGCCTTGCATTTGATTCATACCTGACAGGCTTCAAAGATGGATGCAGACCTTTTGTTGGTTTTGATGGGTCCCATCTTAAAGGAAAGTGTGGTGGTGTCATGCTCTCAGCAGTTGCACTTGATGGTAATAATGGTATGTACCCCTTAGCTATTTACATTTGTGATGTAGAGGATAAGGTCAATTGGATTGCATTTCTGGAAATCATTGCAGCAAGATTGAATGCACATCCTATGCAATTGACTTTCATTTCAGACAGACAAAAAGGTCTTATACCAGCAATACAACAAGTTTTTCCCACAGTTAGACATAGGTTTTGCTTTAGACACATCTTTGATAACTTGAAGATGACATACAAAGGAAAACACATGAAAAGACTAGCTTGGGGAGCATCAAAATCTTATAGAGCTGTTGACCACAAGAAAGCAATGGATCAAATGGAAAAGGATAACAAGAGGGCACATGACTGGTTTAACGATGTGCCAACACATACTTGGGCTAGGTCAACATTTGATTTGACTTCCAAATGTGAGCATGTAACAAATAACTTCACTGAAGCATTTAACAGTTGGATGCTAGATGTTAGGTGTCAGCCTTTGCACAGATTGTTGGAAGGCTTCAATTTAAAGGTCATGGGATTGATGTTTGAGAGGAAGATGAAATGTTTGGAGTGGGAGAGAGAGGGCAAGATATTGGTGCCAAGGGCAGAGAGAATTATGAATAATAGAATTTCCAAGAAGAATAGATACAAATTATTTGGACAAAGTGAGTTTGAATGGTGTGTCCAAAGCCGCATGAATGGAAGTAGGTGGGATGTTAGTTTAACTGAAAAATCATGCAGTTGTTGTGTTTGGGACATTACTGGCATTCCATGTGTCCATGCAGTTGCAATAGGAATACATTTGAGGGCTAATCTGAATAGGTAATATTCTACCATTATGATTTCCTGTGTCTCTTTTATTTGTTTCATTTGTCAAAAGTAACCTTTGATATACATTTAATTTTTACAGTATGGTTGATGACTTGCACAAGGTTTCCAGTTATAAAAAAACTTATGTCGGTAAGGTTAAGGCATGTGCAAGTGAAGAGAATTGGCTTGAGGTAATATTCTACCATCTCTTTACTATTTTCAATATGTGGCAAATGCTTGTGTTCTAATATATCTTTCTACGCAGCATGAAATGAGGCCCAACAAACCTAAATACAAGAGAAAGGTTGGTAGACCACAACTGAATAGGATTAGGTCTAACGTTGAAGGAAGACCAAACCCTGAAAAAGGAAAGAGAAGTTGTAGTGGTTGTGGTTCAAGTGCCCACAATGTCAGAAGATGCCCTACAAAGAATGTACCATCTATAAGTGCTAAAGGAAGGGGCAGAGGCAGAGGTAGGGGCCAAGGAAGAGGCAGAGGCGATACTGAACCTGCTGGCAGGTATATTTTGCTTCTCTATTTATACTTGCATTCTTAAACACTTCTTGTTAGATTATTGATGTTGTTGTTGGATCTTTAGGGGCAGTAGAGCAGGATCTTCACAAGGAATGGGAAGAGGCACACCACCTGCTCAACAAAATGGAAGAGGTGCAGCTAGAGGAAGAGGTGCAGCTGCAGCAAGACCTGTCCCTCCTCCTTATACAGGTATTGGTGGAGCTGGAAGAGCAGCAACAACATCAAATTTCCATAGCCAGAATGGATTTAGAGCAGATGGAATGAGGGCAGCTTTTAGACCCCCATCGCAGACCTTCAAACCAGCTTGCAGGCGTTAAGTGCATATACATGTTTGTGTGTGTGCTCTTTTTTTTGATGTGCATGCATGCAATATTTTGTACAGAGATTATACTCTGATCTAGCTTAGCATTGTGCAGGGCAGTTGCCATTTTTTTGTACAGAGATGTTACTCTGTGAAGGCTATGTGTAGGGAAAACTATTTTAATACTCTCTGTTATGTGTTATGGCCATATATAGTCTTTGTTAGGCTCAGTTAGCCACTTTACTTTCACTATTGGAAGCTTCATCTTCAATGCTTACCTGAAAAATCACAATTTAAATTTGTAATACACCCTCACTGTAAATATTGTAATTTGCATTACCCCCTTTAATGGTGCAGATGCAGGAACTTACCTCACTGTCGAGACTTGAAGATCCACCTCCCATACTCGATCATTAATGTATGCTAGTGTTCTTCCTTGCTTGTGAACGGTCAAATTTTTTGGGGGCTAAGAATGCACCACGTGTACAGGGGCAAGTATGTCTTTTGACAATTTCAGATATTTTTCTGACACGCATGTGAACTGCACGTGCTGTACTAAACTGCTCAGTTACGACACATCCAAGTTAAAGGGGGTTTTGCCTATTATCAATCTCTAGGGGAGGTATTGCAAATTAGCTATCTTTTTTCAGGGGGAAACACAAAATCCCCCTTCTTAATAATATGAACATGTTGTTGAAGCGATAAAGGAAACAAATTATTTCCTACAGCTCATATTAATCCAAATATTATGTGGATTTGGTGTACGATTCGATTTGTTCAATCAGCATTTTAGGATAATTCTTGACCATAGTTCTAAATTTTGACTGATGTTTAACGTAGGAAAGTCCGACACTAATCATTATTTTTGGCAGTCAGAGATGGTCTTGCACGAGACCCCCCAGAGGTGAAAAGTAAAATTAAAAGGTACATTTCTGCGAAAGAAATGCGATGAAGAATGTACAAGTAACTTTCACGGAATTATAATGAATTATTCTCGGAGTTTTTAGACTTCAAGAGTCTCCTTTCGTAGAGATTTATGGTTGGATAATTGGATTTCACATCCACATTAATATTTGATTTAGTTTTTATGTTGGAGACTAAAAATGAGCGATCAGACCGCAGGCAATGTAAAACTCTGTCTTGCATACAAGATGTTCGAATGACATAGAATTGTTTGAACAATTCTTTCATTTCTTTTGAAGGTACGTATCATATGAATAAGCAAGTGTTCATTTTTTTCAGGTAAGCAAGTGTTGCTTGACTAATTTCGACCCCTTTTTATAACGTTATATATTGTACTAAGTATTCGATCATATAAATTAAGCAAGTGGCCATTTTTTGTGGCTTGGAAGTACTGTTTTACTAAGTATTGTACTTAGTATTTGAACCATTTTTGTAGCATTCTCTCCTAAAAACGCTTTGCATAACCGTTTCCTCTCTTCTTAAAACTTTTCCCTAAACCAAATCTTCCATATTTGATTTTCCTAATCCAAATCTGTTTGGAAATCATCTGATTTATTCATATTTTCTAGGCAGATTTGGATACAGTAAGTAAATAGTTAGATTATATTCTTAAATAAAACAATCGCTATTTTAAGTGATTTGCAGGTTTTCTAAGGTTATTCTTCATCAATTTCATTCACTTCTCTAATGGTGTTATACGCATCAGAGGTTTATTATAGCCTTTACGGCGTCTCCGTCGATTGCAATAATTGTTTCAAATATGTTAACAAGGACGATTTCTCCGGTTGTGACGTGATTCTACATCAACGGCTACCGGAACTAATCGTGATAATGATGTTATGTGGGTATTATTCCCTTTTGGGGAAACTTTGTCTTAATGAAGAAGACACCGAAGAAGAGAATTTCTTCAAATCAAAATGGCAGAATCTTAATTCAAAAGCCATTATTATTCATGTATTTATGTATGATGTATTGCAATTTTATTGTGATACAAAACATTTGTATTTTATTATGTCTTTCATCTTTGACGTATTTGATCTTGATGTATGCAATCTTCTGGTATTAATGAAATTGAGAGGTCCACCTCTTTTCCTTCAAAAAAAAAAAAAAGGTAAGTAAAGGCCATCAGAGCTACTATATGCAACAAATCGTTTATATGTAGGAAGACCATGCAGTATTTCCTTGGGTCAAGTGAAATTGGGCTCAACACAAATACTTAGGTAAAGATTACAATCTTTTACGATTATGGTGCTGTTAAGACTTTATTACATTCGATGTTTTTATTTCAAAGCAGATGTTTTTTCATAAGCCTAACTTAGGTAATTCCAGTATGCAGGTGCAAGCAGTTTAATGTTGCCAGCAAAATTAGATTAGGTCAGAGATTTTAGGCCTGTAAAGTTATTCCGATGTGGCCAAAAACGGAGTTATTCCGATGTGGCCAAAAGCATATCAATATGTTGTGCTATACAAAGAATTCTTATTTGGCATGTGAGATTTAGAGACTACATCATAGTCAGAATATTTCTTGAATTTCCTGCTTGATAGTACTTTGAAGTGCAATTCATTAATTGGGATCCTTTTGTAAGAAAAAAATATATCATACTTACTGATTTGTTACCTTTTTTTAATTTATTTTTTATAAACATCCAATATTCCATAAGCAAAAAACAGACCCGTGCATCGCACGGGTGAGAAACTAGTAGTATAAATAATATAAGTCTTATCATACATCACAGTTTAAGATGAACAAATTCTTGTAAACGTTTTGCACGATCCTTTTACTTCTAAGTGGGTTTAATGCTTTCGTTTGCACAACGCAATAAAATTTTATGTGTAGTGGTTGAATTTTGTGTGGGTTTTGTTATACATCAAGTTTCATATATCCCTATTCCCTATTTGTAAAACTACACAAAATTTAACTACTAATCTACTACCCATATATATTATGATGTTTCCGATGCGTATATATATGTATTTTTCCTAGATACACATATAATAATTCTTTTTTGATGTTTTCAAGGTAGACCTCTATATAAAAATAACTTCCATATAGGAATATTTTTCTATAGTCTCAAAGATATTCTTATATAGAGGTTCTACTGTATATGGTCCTCATCGTGTTAGGTCCATGTTTGTAGTTCAGAAGATGGCAAAGCTTTTTACCCTTTCCAATTGGAGAAGGCATATTCAGCATTTCAAAGAATTCACAAAAATTGGTATTTTCCAATTCAAGTTCACGTTATTTCTCAGATTGTTAATTACTTTTTACATTTTCCATTATGAATATACAGGATAACAAAACCCTATTTGGATATATAATTAAAACACCACTAATCAATACTCAGATATTTGATAATCCTTCTAAATTTTCTGATTCCAACTAAGCTTATAAAAATTGAGTTTAACTTAATATATTTTGCTGGTCCAATAAACATTTATCTATAGAGTTTCAACTTTATATCACCACCTTGGTATACAAGAAATAATGAACTGGCAACCCTAACTTTAACGCCGACCTCAATTACATAAACCTGGAACTATATTCACATTTGAAATCCTAACATCTCTTTGTACCCAGTTAAGGACCAACAGTTGGTCAATAGCGGATAACAAGAATGACAATTGAGATGTCTTCCTAGTACTGAAAATGACTTGGGCAAAGCTTTTCAAGATGCTGAAGACTATAAAACAAGCACAATGGCAGCCTAAAACATTCACAACAAAAATCAGCAAAATCGAAAAAATCCTTTCATATATATCTGCTCACCAGTCACAAATCTCAATCACATATACTAGTTCAGATAATATGCGCGGCCACGTAACAAACGAGATGGATGTTGTAGGAGCATCGGCCGATGAAATTTGGGCCGTGTACAGTTCTAAGGATCTTCCTAAGCTCATCGTCACTCTCCAACCAGACGTTTTCGAGAAAATCGATTACGTTGAAGGTGATGGAGGTCAGGATACTATCTTGCATATCGTTATGGCTCAAGGTATTGCTTAATTAGTACATTTACAATCTCTTCAGCAAAATTTACATTGGTTTATATATAAAGATAATTTGCATATATTTTTGGGTGCCGACAAGCTTGGAATTCACCATATAATTGACAAATTTTTGTATTGTGAGTTTGATATAGGAATACCAGGGCCACGTGAATGGAGAGAAAAGTTTGTGAAAATTGATAATTGTAAAAGGGTGAAACAGCTTAAACAGATTCAGGGAGGATATCTGGATATGGGTTTTTCATTGTACAAAGTTACATACGAAATCCTACCAAAGGACAACAATTCTTGCATCATTAGGTCCACGGTCCAGATTGACCTTGATGACAAGAATTTCGAAACCAATGCTCGTCTTATCACCGTTGATTCTATGTTGGATATGGCAAAATCAATTGTCCAATATGTTCTTGATAACAAAGCTAAACAGTAGAATGTAGAAAGCTTTTGCGTTATTGGGCTATTTGACAATGGCTATGTCACTTTTACTGGGCGTCTTTTGGTGTTTTCATCATGTAATAAAGTGGGAGTATGTTATATTTGGGGCATGTGCCCTTTCAAACATTCCTCCATCTTTTTTTCTTCTGTTAATCTTAATCAAGAATGTATTTTTAAGTTGTTGTAAATGAAAAATTGATTTTTCTGCAATTTCATTCTCAGTATGGACCTATTTTAGAATCAAAGTTTATTAAAAACCATTATTATTTGAGTTTATCATCTCAGCCCTGCTAATTTAATCAAGTTCTACATGATTGCTAAGGGGGATATTGGGATTAGTAGGGGAAAAAATCCGATGGTCGGGATTGGTTTTTATCTTTTTATCTTATATAGAATAGTATCCCCTTGAAAAATTTGGCATCAGCCTTTAGCAATCTTGAAGTTCTAGAGAGTGTTTCGATACCAAAATTAAAAATCAATCCCCGAAATTATTAAGAATTCTTAAAAAATAAAAAATAATTATTTTTTTATTTTTAAAAGTCGTTCGGAAGTAGTGTCCCAAAATAACTGCTATCTCTTTTCTACATCACAAGTGATGTTTCGGTGAAACAATTTTTAATCAAGAAGAAAATCTATCACATGGTCAGATTATCCCTTGAAGATCTCTTTTCTACATCACAAGTGATGTTTCAGTGAAGCAATTTTTAATCAAGAAGAAAATCTATCACATGGTCAGATTATCCCTTGAAGACCATCTCTTCCCCAATTTAATCGGGTCTATCATACTTGTTTAAGGTAGGTCTTTTGGTTTTCTTTCTCTTTTTCTTAAATTATTCCAATATATATGTATAACTTTCAAGTATGTTTTTTTTATTACTTTTTATTTCTTGAATCCTTAGATGTCAATGGCGGAACTACACGCTCATTGCGGGGGTGGGCTTCAGTTTTTTCTTAGGCCTGGCTTAAGCGTAAATTTCACACGCATACTATGGCCCAACTAAAAAAATGCCATGAAAAAAATGTGTTTTTGTTTTATTGGGACTAGCTTAAGCTAGCCCTAGTCGTAGTGTAGTTCCGCCCTGTACTTAGAACTCTATGTATTTGAGATTATTAATAGAAAACTAGATTTTGTGCCCGTGCTATGCATCGGGCATTTTCCTTTAAACCATATTTTTTATTTGGTGTGATTTGGCTTCACCTCGCCCCGTCGTGCATATTTTATTAGATGTTGTGGGGCTTCGCCCCGCCCCGTCGCGATACATTTTCGATTAAGTGTGGCTCGGCTTCGGCTTCGCCTCGCCCCTCCCCGATGCATTTTTGATTTGGTGTTGCAAGGTTTCGGCCCGTCCCGTCACGATTTCTTTTTGATTTTGTGTGATTTGGCTTCGCCTCGCCCCGTCATGCATTTTTTATTAGGTGTCGTGGGGCTTCCCCGCCCCGTCGCGATAAATTTTTTATTACGTGTGGCTCGGCTCCGCCTTCGCCTCAACCCATCCCGATGCATTTTTTATTTATGCCCGTGCATTTTAATATGAGGAATTCTAATATTTTCCCTAGATCCCATTGTTCGTCTTTAATTTTCACCACGATGTAAATCTAACTTTGCCGAATACAGTTCTTTTACAAATAGTTTTATGACTAAAATAATCTTATTTTAGTTTTTCCACAGACTGAGATGTTCCCATGTTGCTTAAGATGGTGGATTTGAGATTCCATGTCATTATTAGAATTTGATTGTGGATTTGAGTTTCCATGTCGTTATTAAGATTTTGCTTCTGCCTTCTATATAATGAATTCCTCAGTTTACGTAAGGTTGTCAGACCCACACATCTATATATCCAATGTGACCACAACTTCCAAGTAAGCTACAACATACCTAAGTATTTTCTGCGTGATCACACACAATTCATAATCCTTTTTAAACAAAAGACAGTCATAGCTTAGGCGTTGGAAAATGTTACGTGTCCTATATTTTTCTGATTCAGGCCAACCCAAATTTTCTCTGTGGTGAAAACCACTGAACCATGTCTATGTCATATCATACTGCTTTTGTTTTTTTCCCCTTCTATTTTTGAGATATAGTTGCCCTTATATGCATATACAACTAAAACTTATAGAATCACAAAATAAAAGTATTTTAAGTCTAAATATCACTAAATTGGTCGGTCATATAGTGCACATATACAACCCAAATGTGATTTAAGTTAGCTCTAAGGCTACGCATCAAGAGTATATAAAAAAACAAATGAACCCTGCATAGAGCTCTCATTTTCATTTTAATAGCCTAATTCTAATATACTCTTTACATGAGATTATACAATGGTTTTCTTGCATGATGTTTCTATCTCTCTCTCCATATGCACGAAGTTGATTACTATTTGCAATGGACAATTATAATCGGTACCCAGTACATGAGTTGTTGATATACTCGGAGATATTTGTAAATACTTCTTTGATAATACCAAAAGAAGCTTAATTATCTCAAAAATAGCCATAGAAGATATCTGTAGATTATTCAGTCTGCGTTGAAAGAGAAATGATAGATAAGAAAGGAGTGGAATACATACAAAGTTCTTCCACCAATTAAGATGTACAAATCGCTGCAATATCCGAAACCAAAATGTTAACATAACCTTTGAAAGACTATCGGTTTAAAAATGTTAATAAAACTAAGGGGGATTTATCTGCCTCTGTGTAAGAGAAAATATGTGTGTAGTATCATAGGTATTAAAGACGTACAAACCAAATATGAAAGAAGGAAAGGTAATAAATCTACCAATTGATAACATTAAATTCACCAACTAACTCATGTGCATAATGCATTTATATGCTAAAACTACAATGGCATGCCCCTAGAACCTTGACTTTAGGATCAAAGCAAGTTTAACATTTAAGTTCAACACACCGGGCACTCATTTTCCACCAAACTTAAACGATTACAAAGATAGCAAATATTAAGTTTGCTAATGATAGGATACACAAAAGAAAAGTGTATGTACCTGAGAGGCCAAGTCTACCGATCATCTTCCTGATAAGAAGTGGACCGACGTTGATACTCCATAAAGCCACTCTGTATCATTTAAGTGAGAAATTAAGAAATTAAAGTACTAAACTGTGGTTAAGTTTCTTAAAAAGTCTTCCATAATTTTTGTAACGAAAAGCACGCACCTGGAAACCAACAGTTTCTCCTACAGTCGATGTACTTACTGGAACACTTTACTTCTTCTTGACAGTAGACTTGGTAACCTTGGCTCCTGTTGAGTCCTTCTTCTCAACTTCCTTAATGACACCAACATCAACTGGATGCCTCATGTCCCTAACAACGAAACGTCCAAGAGGTGGGTACTGAGAGAAGGTCTCTATAACCATTGGCTTGGTTGGTGGTAATCCGTCTTTGTGAATTTCTCCCATAATCTTGAAAGTAACTGACAAACATGGGAGAGTTTTTGGACAGTTTCTGTGACGGATCGGAAAATTACGCCTGGAGCGCCTGGGCACGATGTGCCATGATGATGCTACGATCCGGGCCTTTAAGCTAGGAAAATGCACGTCCATTTTCCCTTGCAAGCATGCTCGTGGAGCATGATGTATCTAAGTTAGCTTCCACACCGTTCCAACTTACCCTTGTTCCGCAAAGGGTTTATTAAGAAAACCAAAAACTTTCTTAAAGCGGATAAAACGGCCTTTTGAGGCCCTAAACGATGGAACTTAGCTAAAATTCCAAGACCGTGATACTTAGATAACGTCTTGATCGTTGGGCCGTTTCCAATCAATTTAGACCCGTCTTGAGCTAAATTACGACAATCGGGTTTTTAGCCTTCAGATAGGCTATAACATGCCTAAGTCGAACGCCTTGATAGGAAGTATGAGCATCCAAGGAATGGAATGCAACTTGCCTCATCAAGTTTGGCCACAATCATCTCTTTCATCGAGCTACCGAGCCAGATGATATGAGAGGCCAGAGTGTCGCAATCATCTCACAATTAGATGATATGAGCGACAATGTGTTGGACCGGCAATGCTGCAACTCATTGCGGCTACCTACGTACCCTTCCCTACTCTAAAGGGATCAAACACAGACCGTAGTTCATCGTCAAGGGACAGAGACTAAAAACCAACTCGTTTGCGAGGCCGTGGACAAGCATTAATGGTAACGGCCTAGTCCGTATAGGCCGTTCCGTCAAAATGCATCCTAGGAATGCATATTTTTCATACGGCATGGCATAGTGATGCCCATGCTTAATGCATTCCATTGGCTAGGCTACAGAGCTATAAATGAGACTTAGGCATCATTTATACTCTTCCGTCTGAGCTATGAACCTTACTTGGTGAATGGTCCGCATATGCACCTTCAACCAACTACCCCTCCCTATATATGTTTAAACACATTTTTACAACTCAAATTGGGGGAGCAAAAATCATTCATCAACTCCCACTTTTACTATTCATGGCCGTTGCCATATATTTCGGAATAACCGTCCAAGATGGCTGTACATTCAGTTTTGGATCACAGGCCAGTTCCAATGTCCAGCCATGATGGTTAAACATTTCCTGAGCCAGGTCCAGTGAAGGGACGTGATGGCTGTATTTCCGGCTTTGGCCCATAAGCCACTCCAATGTCCAGCCGTGATGGTTGTACATTTCAAAGGCCAGCCTGCTCTGGCCTGTTGCACCACTGTGGTGCGATATCGTCCATAGGCCAATAACCTGCGTATTGCGCCATTTTGGCGTTACTTTGTTCTAGGCCATCCTCCCCACTGGCCTAATGCATCCTTTGATACGAGATTGGCCTTTGGCCAATATATCTTACAGCTTACACCCTCTTGGTGCCATATTGGCCTTGACCAATATGCCCATGTAATATGCCATTTTTGGCAGCGTAATGGCCTAGGCCAATCTTCCCTTTTCTACGCAACGGAGCTTGAGATTAAGCTTCATCTCAGGCCATGGCGCATCTTTGAGCATGCGCCATGCTAAAAGCACGGGGTGTTACAATATTCACCCCTTTAAAGAATTTCCTCCTAGAAATTCCAAACAAAACTATTGTGGACAAACTCTTCGGTTTGGATTCTTGAGAAAAAGTCCCATACCAGATGCTCAGAAATCACGGGTTTCTTCAGTTTGTCAAGGAGCATCAATTAGGACCTTCCGAGCAAACGTCCCATACAGCATACTCAGGAATCCAAAATGAGTCCACAATGTCACAGAGAATCACAATTGGCCAGTTTTTAAACAGATATCTTAACAAGGTAGCCTAAGTGTGCATCCCATACTACACACTAAGGAGTCCCTAAAGTTCACAAAGTTGGTGCCAACAATTTGTAGTACTGTGTGGAATATGATCAAGTTTCCCACCGTTCCATACGGTTATCCAGGTTGCCACTCGTAAGTGCGATGCTAGACGGGCCTGACCACGCACACCATTGGCCAGTTGCCAACGTGTGGGGATAATCAGTCTCATTGTCTACCCACCATCCCAGACGGCCTTTCGGATTTCCACTCGTAAGTGGGGTGCCACTTAGGCCAGGAAAACTCACAGTATGTAAACAAGCTTAACTCGATTCGCAAAGTAACTGGCCTAAAAGTTACTAACTCTTTCCGCACAAAAGTTGGCCTACTCTCTAACTTTAAGTTTCCATTAAGGAAAGTACTCGCTTTGACGAGTCCATTACTCACAGTCCCTAGAGTTATCTCGGAACTTTCTCTAATACCAACTGTAACAGACCGGAAAATTACGCCTTGAGCGCCTGGGCGCGCAGGCCATAACTTCCACGATGCGCAATGATGATGCTACGATCCGGGCCTTTATGCTAGCCAAATGCACGTCCATTTTCCCTTGCAAGCATGCCCGTGGAGCATTATGCAACTAAGTTATCTTCCACACCTTTCCAACTTACTCTTGTTCCACGTTTATTAAGAAAACCAAAAAATTTCTTAAAACGCCAAAAACGGCCTTTTGAAGCCCTAAACGATGGAACTTGGCTAAAATTCCAAGACCGTGATACTTGGATCACGTCTTGATCGTTGGGCCGTTTGCAATCAATTTAGACCCATCTTGATCTAAGTTACGACAATCGGGTTTTTAGCCTTCAGATAGGCTATAACATGCCTAAGTCGAACGCCTTGATAGGAAGTATGAGTATCCAAGGAATGGAATGCAACTTTCCTCATCAAGTTTGGCCACAATCATCTCTTTCATCGAGCTACCGAGCCAGATGATATGAGAGGCCAGAGTGTCACAATCATCTCACAATTAGATGATATGAGCGACAATGTGCTGGACCGGCAATGCTGCAACTCATTGCGGCTACCTACGTACCCTTCTCCTACTCTAAAGGGATCAAGCACAGACCGTAGTTTATCGTCGAGGGACAGAGACTATAAACCAACTCGTTTGCGAGGCCGTGGCCAAGCATTAATGGTAATGGCCTAGTCCGTATAGGACGTTCCGTCAAAATGCATCACAGGAATGCATATTTGGCCAACGGCATGGCATAGTGATGCCCATGCTTAATGCGTTCCATTTGCTAGGCTACGGAGTTATAAATGAGACATGGGCATCATTTATACTCTTCCAGCTAAGCTATGAAGCTTACTTGGTGCATGGTCCGCATATGCACCTTTAACCAACTACCCCTCACTATATATGTTTTAAAGACATTTTTACAACTCAAATTGAGGGAGAAAAAATCATTCATCAACTCCCACTTTTACTATTCATGGTCGTTGCCATATATTTCCAAATAACCGTCCAAGATGGCTGTACATTCAGTTCTGGATCAAATGCCAGTTCCAATGTCTGACCATGATGGTCGAACATTTCCTGAGCCAGGTCCGGTGAAGGGCCGTGATGGCTGTATTTCCGGGTTTGGCCCATAGGCCACTCAAATGTCCAGCCGTGATGGTTGTACATTTCAAAGGCCAGCCTGCTCTGGCCTGTTGCACCACTGTGGTGCGATATCGTCCATAGGCCAATGACCTACGTATTGCGTAATTTTGGCGTTACTTTGTTCTAGGCCATCCTCCCCACTGGCCTAATGCATCCTTTGATACGGGATGGCCTTTGTCCAATATATCTTACAGCTTACACCCTCTTGGTGCCATATTGGCCTTGACCAATATGCCCATGTAATATGCCATTTTTGGCAGCGTAATGGCCTAGGCCAATCTTCTCTTTTCTACGCAACGGAGCTTGAGATGATGCTTTATCTCAGACCATGTCGCATCTTTGAGCATGTGCCATGCTAAAAACACAGGGTGTTACAATATTCACCCCTTTAGAGAATTTCCTCCCCGAAATTCAAAAAAAAAACTATTGTGGACAAACTCTTCGTTTTGGATTCCTGAGAAAAAGTCCCATACTAGATGCACAGAAATCACGGGTTTCTTCAGTTTTTCATGGAGCATCAATTAAGACCTTCTGAGAAAACGTCCCATACCGCATACTCATGAACCCAAAAAGAGTCCACAACATCACCGAGAATCACAATTGGCTAGTTTTTAAACGGATATCTCATAAAGGTAGCCTAAGTGTGCATCCCATACTACACACTCAGGAGTCCCTAAAGTTCACAAAGTTGGTGCCAACAATTTGTAGTACTTTGTGGAATAGAATCAAGTTGCCCACCGTTCCATACGGTCATCCAGGTTGCCACTCGTAAGTGGGATGCTAGACGGGCCTGACAACGTACACCATTGGCCAGTTGCCAACGTGTGGGGATGATCAGTCCCATTGTATACCCACCGTACCAGTCGGTCTTTCGGATTTCCATTCGTAAGTGGGGTGCCACTTAGGCCAGGCAAACTCACAGTACGTAAACAAGCTCAACTCGATTCGCAAAGTAACTGGCCTAAAAGTTACTAACTCTTTCCGCACAAAAGTTGGCCTACTCTCTAACTTTAAGTTTCCATTAAAGAAAGTACTCGCTTTGACGAGTCCATTACTCACAGTCCCTAGAGTTATCTCGGAACTTTCTCTGATGCCAACTGTGACAGACTGGAAAATTACGCCTTGAGCGCCTGGGCGCGCAGGCCATAACTTCCACGATGCGCCATGATGATGCTACGATCCGGGACTTTAAGCTAGGCAAATGCACGTCCATTTGCCCTTGCAACCATGCTCGTAGAGCATGATGCAGCTAAGTTAGCTTCCACACCGTTCCAACTTACCCTTGTTCCACAAAGGGTTTATTAGGAAAACCAAAAACTATTTTAAAACGGAAAAAACGGCCTTTTGAAGCCCTAAACGATGGAACTTGGCTAAAATTCCAAGACTGTGATACTTAGATCACGTCTTTATTGTTGGGCAGTTTCCAATCAATTTAGACCCGTCTTGAGCTAAATTACGACAATCGGGTTTTTAGCCTTATGATAGGCTATAACATGCCTAAGTCGAACGCATTGATAGGAAGTATGAGCATCCAAGGAATGGAATGCAACTTGCCTCATTAAGTTTGGCCATAATCATCTCTTGAATCGAGCTACCGATCCAGATGATATGAGAGGCCAGAGTGTCGCAATCATCTCACTATTAGATGATATGAGCGACAAAGTGCTGGACTGGCAATGTTGCAACTTATTGTGGCTTCCTACGTACCCTTCCCCTACTCTAAAGGGATCAAGCACAGACCGTAATTCATCGTCGAGGGACAGAGACTAAAAACCAACTCGTTTGCGAGGCCGTGGCCAAGCATTAATGGTAATGGCCTAGTCCGTATAGGACGTTCCATCAAAATGCATCACAGGAATGCATATTTGGCCCACGGCATGGCATAGTGATGCCCATGCTTAATGTGTTCCATTTGCTAGGCTACGGAGTTATAAATGAGACTTGGGCATCATTTATACTCTTCCGGCTAAGCTATGAAGCTTACTTGGTGCATGGTCCGCATATGCACCTTCAACCAACTACCCCTCCCTATATATGTTTTAAAGACATTTTTACAACTCAAATTGGGGGAGTGATGTAATTTTAAATAGTGGTAAGAATGAGTTCGTAAGACTTGTGAAAGCTAGATTTATGTAAACTAAAAGTAGAGAAAATTTTAATCCAAATTTGTTTTTTTAGAGTGAAAATAACCAAGACACTAGATTCAATTATTACACATGAATAAATGATGATAAAAATTCCAAAACTCTAATTATTTTTAAAATCTCTTTTTCTTAATTCACAAATTATCAAGCATATTCTCAAACATTAATTGTATCCCTTAAGCATAGATTATCTAACCAAAGCATAACCTATCTAATTGAATCACAACTAATTAGGAAAAATTATGCAAATAATTAAAATTCTGCAAAGCAGTAATTTGAGTGAATTATAAATTGCAAAATTAGAGAAAAGTAAAATAATTACCAATTATTCATGCAACAATAGCTTCCTCCATGCCTTGGTTACGCGAGAATTAGCTCATCATTATCACGGAAATATGCTCAAAATTCATCTTTATTAATGCTCAAAAATGGTTCTCAAATGATGAAATAGGAGAAAAATTGATAAAAACCGGGTTTGTAACACTTTTGTTCGTTACAAACCGAGCTGTTACAGAGAACGATAAAAATGAAGTGTTGTTGACACTGTTGCAATACGACCCACAAACAGTTGTCGTTGTCACTGTTGAAGAACGACGGTTACCTTGCGTCCAATGTTCTTCGTGTTCTTCACAGCAGCAGAAAATGGAGTTTTTTTTTCTGCCACTTGATTTCTCGACTCTCTGGTTCTTCCTAACTGCTCCCAACTCTCTCTATCCATTCTCAGAATCCCCAGAAGCGTATATATACCCATTTGGACCGAGAATAAATCATAATCTCGGAAATCAATCAAACATATTTTCTTTTACTCCCATGCAAGATACGATATCATATCTCTGCTCGCTAAAATCTTCAACTGACACACTCCAAATTGACTGAAACACGTTCCAGAATGAGTAGACAACGTTGTAGACTCGTTCATTGTTCCAAGAATAGCCAGAAATCCCGAGAATCTCTCTCTGCATACACGAACTTCCCTGTATTCGTCCCACCGTGATTATAGCCAAATTTCTTCGAATATGAAGGACTTACCAGTCCTGTGTGAGTGTAACAGGCTGTAATAAGTCGATTGGAGTGATTGAATCTCGCCACAGCTCCTCCAAATTCAAAACAGAAAACTCCGCAGGTGAACAAAATTTGAACCTGCATTTTCCCGCCAAATTTTTTTAAACCGTGAAGAAGAAGGGTGTCCCCCTAACCAAGCCGGGGGTGCGAATAGCAGGTGCCCAACTGAGGTGCCCCTTATCCAAACTGAGAGTCCGAATAACAAATATCCTCCAGGGGTGCTCCGCATAATTTTTCGAGCCGATTTTTCCAAAAATGTTTATTTCCCAAAAATACCTACAAACACATAAAACACCATAATAAGTATAAAAATGGGTACTAACAATATACACAATAGAGATGAAAACAGACACATAAATGCGTCTATCAGGGAGCAAAAATCATTCATCAACTCCCACTTTGGTCGTTGCCATATATTTCCGAATAACCGTCCAAGATGGCTGTACATTCAATTCTTGATCACAGGCCAGTTCCAATGTCCGGCCATGATGGTTGAACATTTCCTGAGCCAGGTCAAGTGAAGGGCAGTGATGGATGTATATTCGACTTTGGCCCATAGGCCACTCCAATGTCCAGCCGTGATGGTTGTACATTTCAAAGGCCAGCTTGCTCTGGCCTATTGCACCATTGTGGTGCGATATTGTCCATAGGCCAATGACCTGCGTATTGCGCCATTTTGGCGTTACTTTGTTCTAGGCCATCCTCCCCACTGGCCTAATGCATCATTTGATGCGAGATTGGCCTTTGGCCAATATATCTTACAGCTTACACCCTCTTGGTGCCATATTGGCCTTGGCCAATATGCCCATGTAATATGCCATTTTTGGCAGCGTAATGGCCTAGGCCATTCTTCCATTTTCTACGCAACGGAGCTTGAGATGAAGCTTCATCTCAGGCCATGGCGCATCTTTGAGCATGCGCCATGCTAAAAACACGGGGTGTTACAGTGTCAATTTTTTTTCCATCACCGATTACACCTGCATGTTAAAATCCTGCATACATGCACACAACATCAAAGTCAGTGCATAACAAACTTTGCGACAACTATATTTGGCGAAACTTTATGCATAAATTTTTTACCTGGTACGTAAACTCCCTTTTTGCTAACCTTTTGAGAAATGTTATCCGTCGATGTGGTGTAACTTCATTGCAGCTACATTCATTTAAATATGTTAAAACTACAATGAAAAATTATTATAAATTGATTTTCATAACCACCATAAACACCAAAGAAATCCTGCAGTTTGACATGAATACCATGTTAATGACAATTCAATCAAAATCCTTCTGATACAATTCCCCAATTATTTTAAATTTCCTAAAAATTAACTTTTTATTACTATGTAATTCTTCTTCTAAATAATAGTGGTAACAATGTTGGTCTTGTTCTGTAATTCTTCTTCTAAAGAGTGGCGGTAATGGTGTTGGTCTTGTTATGCTATTTGCATCAAAACTTTGGGGATGCTAGAGTGGTTATATATTTTCCGTGTAACTGCTTTTTACGCTTTATCTGACCGCCACCAGCTCAAAACCCCCACTGCCACTAACTTTAGCAACAAAACCATTCCAACATCTCCACCACCACCACTAAGTTTTTCCTCAAATAATGATTTATAATACGTCTTAACCCATAACCCAGTATTTCTTTTATACTATAATTCTTCCGGATAAGTCACAATTCAACATGACTTCTTAAATTATAATTAAATATATATAAAAGAGCAGTGCTGTCCAGCTGCGCGGGACGTCAACATAAGCAAGCGGCTCGTTCACCATTGGATCTTTTTATCTACGGTTAGATCATCCGCAGTAAGTCGTTCATAGAAAATTATTAGTAGCAAATTCATGACATTAAAATTAGGTCCCTGTCTTATAAAAAAAAATAAAAAAAAAAATAATCCTCTCCACATGTCCATCAACAGTTTAAGAGAAATCCAGTACTGGTTGAAGATGAGATGCTGAGGATGATCGAAGCTCATCATATTAACCATTCCTCCGTCAAACAGTTTGAGAGAAATCCAGTACCAAAAATGTTTGATTGATTTAATGTGGTTGAAGATGAGATGCTGATGATGATTGAAGCTTATCAATCACACACATATATATCGAATTAAAGATGAATGAAGATAATTATTGGAGTAGGAATCTGATCTTGGGGACATATGACGGCTACATTAACTTTTTGATTATGTAAAAAAGAAAGAAAACTAAAAGAAGATGAATTTACGGCAAAACTGGGCGAAATCTCATTGTCTAATTTAATTATGGAGAAATATGATCATATACCGTCAAGTTCATGGCATAGTATATATTCAACGACATGATAACACTTACTGTAAAAAAAAAAAAAAAACGAACAAACAAAATCAGGTGACATATTATTGAATCGTGGATAATCACTTGAAAGTGATGAGTTATCTTTACTGTATGTAAAAAACAAAAAGACAGGTGACATATGTTCTAGGTTTGTAGACTGCAAGAGAAGAAGATCGAGTTTAGAAAAATATAACCAATTACAGTGGACCCACTAAGGATTGCTAAACAAGATAAAAGATGAAAACAAGGACATAGGATAAATGAAAATAAACTCTAGGGACTTGTTTCTTATATCATGAGTTTGCCAGCTGTAATTTAATAAGAAAGATAAAGTGAAATTAATCTAACCGTATATAAAAGGATCCGATGGTGAACAAGCTGCTTGCTTATGTTGACGCTGCGCGGGACAACACTGCTCTATACAAAATTCAATTTTACAAAGTCTAACTACAACTTGACTGGACATATACTAACAAATGAGAGCTACTCAATATAATGCACATACCTAATGACGATACTGAATGATATAGAGCAGCTACTCAATATAATGCACATACCAAATGACGATACTGAATGATATAGAGCTTGAGACTTGATAAATCAAAAAGGACTGTAACGGAAACTTGGTTCCGGAAATGCAGTATGTTTCTGAAGATGGTGTTCCAGAATTTCCCTTAGGAACTTGTGGAACACAACACATAAGCGTTCGATCAAAAAATGGTAATATAGTTTTTTTATTCCAAAAAAATAATAGTATCATCAAATAAGTAATGCTCATAAGGTAAAATGTTGCATTGGGCTAACTACATACCACGATCAAACATCAAAAACAACATAACTAACAAAGCAGAGTTCATTGTAAATGAGGAAAATCAGCATATATATGATCTTTGAAATTGAAACTGCATAAGGAAAACTTACTTAGAATATTGGTTACACTCTTGTATCCACGATACTTCTTGGTTCCCTGTCAATCCCTAATCGATCACCGACTAATCCAATTCCACCAGTGATGCCTTAAAAACTAAACCATAACCACAACCCAAATTAGAGACGTACAAAATAAAAAGCCACTTTTCAGACCCTCTCAAAACCAAAAAAAAAAAAAAAAAAGGTTACCTGTTCAATTGTATTTGAAAAGCTTTATTTGATTCACTCAAGCTGATTATCTTTCATGGCTTCTTTAAACACAAACCAACGATCAAACCCTAAATCAGCCCAAGGAAAATTTAAAACATCAGCATTGGGGATATGGATGGTTTAGAGATTCCAGCAAACCCAACCCAAAAAATAACCTTTAGATTTCTATAACAAATATAACAATCTGCTTGAAGAACAACTGTGCAACCCTGGAGAACGAAATCAACAAAAGACTTCAGATCCGATAAAACCAATTGATAGTATCGAATTCTTCGAATCATCAGGATTCTTTTTGATTATCATGAAAGAATCAAAACTCAATAGAAAACAAAGAAATCTTTATGGGATTTTCACCTAATACTGAGCAATATGAACTCAAAGGGAAAGGGAACAAAAATAGTTTATCCATACCTTGTAAATAATAGTAGTACCTGCAAAATTAAATTAACAACAAATTGATAAACAAAATTAAAAAAACAAAATTATTGATCATAACTATCGTGCGAAAGAAATAGATAGGATGAGAATATGAAGAAGAAAAGACGCCGAAAAACTTACGGGATATACAAAAAGGTTAGGATAAAAAAAACAAAAAAAATTATGGTTGATCTCTTGAATAAAATCGCACCTGCAATATAAAACACAAAAACCAAACACAGACAAATTAAAATTACATCGAGAAAAAGAAAGAAATGCAAACCCAATTTTTATTTCACGCGAAAGAGAATAGGGTTAGGGATTACCATTTGTTTCACAAATTAAATCCGAGAAGAGATTAGTAACATCAAAAGGGTAACGTCAGGAATTTTTTGTTTGTACTATTTCAATGCTTATCATCTCCTGTTTCAATGCTTCAAAAAAATAAATAAAATAAAAATCTCTTGTTCGAAATCTGAAAGATCTCAACTCCACATGGAATCTCTTGTCTAGCAAAAGAGAAAGTCTAAGACTCCTAGGAAGTTGTTTTTTTTTCTCTCAATTACCATGCTCGTGCCACCATTTATGGTTTGGTTTAGGTGTTTTTTTTTCCCTCACGGAAGTTTTTTTTTATTTAGGTTTTCATTTTCCAGGATTTTTTTGTGTGAATAAAATCCGTTTTTTTCTCTCCTTTGAGGAAAAGTGGAACGGAGCGATTTTAAGCAATTCTAAAAATGGGTGAGGGTCACCGTTGAAGGAAGAATGAGGTACTTCCACCGTGCGACGTGGGGCTCATATGACTTGGGATTTTAAAGGATTTAGATAGAGGTTATCTATTAAAAAAATAAAGAAAAAATAAAATAAAATAAATACGGATGTGAAATTAAACCAGTTTTTTTTCATTTTTGACATTGGTCAACGATGATTGAAAAATATTGTCCGATGATTATCAAAATTTGCTTCCCTTATAGCAGCCACCACAGTTCAAATAATTGAGTAGTCTATGAAAACACGTGGTTGTGCATAGTCCTCATCAAGTTAGGTCCATAGTTGAAATCAGAATTCATCATCATATACTTCTCTCCCTAATTTTGTTAGACTAGAAGTAAAAGCACTCATAAGAAACCAAAATCAACTTTGAATGATTTTCCTCCATAGTTTCTTCCTTGTCACATTCGTGACTTATTTTAGTTTTAATTACAGTCAAAGAAGACTACTACAGCCTCCACTCATTCATCTTCTATATTAAATCTCATCTCCCTCACTATAAGCTCATCAAAAGCTGAGCAGCAGTCATGGCAGTTGGATTCAATACAGAGATGAGTAGTGAGTACAGAAACAAGCAATATAATGGGAGAGTCACAAAATTTGTGATACTGTCATGTATCATGGCTTCCATGGGCGGAGTACTCTTTGGTTATGATATTGGAATTTCAGGTATGTTTGTGTGTAGACATTAATTTACCAATTTTTCCTTACTTGATTCTTCGATAAATTTTACAAGTACATAGAAATAATCCATATATCACCATGTTTATTGAAAATCCGTGTGTTGTAAATGTAAAAAATGGAGAAATTTCGCTGTGTTGATAACTATTGAATTAAATTATTTAGGTGGAGTGACATCAATGGAGCCATTTTTGAGGAAATTCTTCCCAAAGGTGTTTAGAAGAATGAAAGAAGATAAAGACATCAGCAATTACTGCAAATTTGATAGTCAGCTCTTAACTTCATTCACATCATCTCTCTATATAGCTGGTCTTGTGGCATCTTTCTTTGCTTCATCAATTACACGAGCCTATGGCCGAAAGCCGTCAATACTCATTGGAGGCGCTGCTTTCCTTATTGGGACAGCCCTTGGTGGTGCTGCTGCAAACATTTATATGCTCATACTCGGCCGTGTCTTGCTAGGTGTGGGTGTTGGATTCGCGAATCAGGTAACTAATAAGGTCCATCTCACGTGTCATCAAAGTTCTGCGGCAATTTATTTTACCTTGGAAATGTTTGCAAAATCCTAGCTTATTTCTATGTTATACAGGCAGTCCCACTGTATCTATCAGAAATGGCGCCGGCTAGATACAGAGGAGCAATTAGCAATGGTTTCCAGTTAAGCATTAGTCTTGGAGTTTTATCTGCTAATCTCATCAACTTCGGGACAGAAAAAATTAAAGGTGGTTTAGGATGGAGAATTTCACTTGCCATGGCGGCAATTCCAGCTTCAATTTTAACTCTAGGATCCTTCTTCCTGCCGGAAACACCAAACAGTTTGATTCACCGTGGGAGTGACGAAAAAGCAAAATTGACACTGCAGAAAGTAAGAGGGACGATTGATGTCCAAGCGGAGCTTGATGATTTGATAAATGCTAGTTCTACGTCAAAGGAAACAAATCATCTTCCATTCCAGCAGATCATGCAGAAAAAATTCCGGCCTCAACTCGTAATGGCAATTGCCTTGCCATTCTTCCAGCAGGTAATTAAAATTAGACACAAGAACTTTTGACACACAGAACTAATTATACAAATTTGTGGTTTTACATATTATTTGATTCAATCTTCTCATGCAGGTAACAGGAATCAATGTGATTGCGTTTTACGCTCCACTGCTGTTTCGAACAATTGGCTTAGGTGAAAGCGCGTCACTCATGTCAGCTGTATTGACAGGTCTGGTTGGGACATGTTCGACCTTCGTATCAATGTTTATAGTCGATAGATTGGGACGAAGAGTACTATTCATCTTTGGAGGCATTCAAATGTTCATATCACAACTTATAGTTGGAGGCATAATGGCATATAAACTTGGCGATCATACTGAATTACTGACTAAAGGATATGCTTACTTAGTACTAGTTTTCATTTGCGTTTATGTCTGTGGCTTCGCATTCTCTTGGGGTCCATTAGGTTGGTTGGTTCCAAGCGAAATTTTTCCGTTAGAAATTCGGTCGATCGGGCAAAGTATAACTGTGGCAGTGAATTTCATATTCACTTTCATAATTGCTCAAACATTTTTATCAATGCTTTGTCATTTCAAAGCTGGGATCTTCTTCTTTTTTGGTGGTTGGGTATTTGTAATGACAGGGTTTGTATACTTTTTCTTGCCGGAAACTAAGAATGTACCTATCGAAAAGATGGACAGGATTTGGAGGGAGCATTGGTTTTGGAAGAGAATTGTTGCTGAAGAAGAACTTCGAGTGTAAATAAGTATACTAGAATGTATTGGAGATGAGAGAAGTGATATGTAATCATGAAAACTCATTTATATAGTAATTGAAGTTCCTCTTGGAAATCTCTATTCCAATCAAACGAAATCTCTATTCAAATCAAACACGAGGCTCTCTTGTTCTACATTTATTAAAAAAGAATAGAATAGCCGGTCACTTTTATATAGTCATTGAGTGATATAACAGTGATCCGAGTTCGAACAAAAAATAACTCAAAGAACATGATTATAAACCATGAACCCTAAACAAATAAATTGTTTTCTTAAAACCCCACTATACCTTTTTTTTTTTTTTTTTACTCTAAAGCCCCACCGTTCCACTAGTAGCTGCTGTAGACTTACAGTGGTGGCCGGGGTCCGCCCCTTTCAAGAAGGGTTTTGTTCAGAATGGGAACTCAAATTAGGAATTCTAAACATAGCATTTCCTATTCACCGACCATCTCTTTCTATAATTAGTTTCATCGTATTGCTTATATATCATCGATGCCATCCTCGTAGAGAAATACTCGTATCAGAAAGAGATCCAAGGATTTTCCAGAGAAGATATTAAACTACAGGAAAAAAGAAAAGATATTATACTACAAGAAAAAGAGAGACTAAACAAGAATATCATCAGGTATTATAAATCATACAGAAGAAGATGACAACTACTTATGAGAAGAAAGATCGACTCAAAGATCTTTCTTATGAAGATTTACTCAAAGAAGCAGAGAGAGTACTAAAGAGAAGAAAGATCTATGAATTTAGTTGTAACCAAAATATAAACATATGGTTGATTGCCTTTAGTAAGATTTTTGGTAATACGTACAAGAGATGTTTTTTTGAGAAAAAAAAGCTTTGCTTGGTTCTTGACTTGGATCATACCTTACTCCATTCCGTGAGAATTTGTGACGTATCAAAGGATGATCAAGATTATCTCAACAAGAAAGCGATTGTCGTTTCGTCCGAGAAGGATATCAAAGGTCTTGGTAGCAGTGGAGATAATTTGTATAATTATAAGGGAATATACACAAAATTGAGGCCTCACACGAGAGATTTTCTTAAATAACTCAGTGATAGGTTTGAACTATTCGTGTACACGTTGGGTAACAGGGAGTATGCACGAAATATGGGTAGATTGTTTGATCCAGAAGGTGTATTCTTTAACTCAATTGAATCAAGGGATGACTCCACTGTTGAAGACAGAAAAAATCTGGATATATTGGCCGGACCTGACGAGAAGAACACAATCATAATCGATGATAACAAGTATGTCTGGAAAGAGCACAAAAATAATCTCATAGAGATTCATAGTTATAATTACTTTACTGATTCAAACGAAGGTCACATATTAAAAAAGGGTGAAGAAGATGCTGGTTTTGATGAGAAAGATGAAGCCCTAAAATCAATCTCCGAAGTTCTTCAACGTGTTCACGAGAAGTTTTTTGAGTTGTTCCCGGTTCCACAGACTGATGTTCATCTTAAAGAATATATCAAGTCTGTAGATGTAAGACCAATATTTAAGGCGTATCGAGAGAAGGAGTCTGGTAGAAAAGTGGAAGAGTCAAAGCAAGTGCTACTTGATACAATTTCATGTGTAGATTTAAGTCAATTTCCACCGGATAACATAGTGGAAGACTTAAGAGAAGAAGAAAACAGAGTCCAGGTTGTTGATGAGACATGTGATCAAGAGCCTTCGAAAGAATCTCAATTTGAAACTGACATAGAGGATAAGATCTCTCCAGATGAAGGCATCGCAATTGGGAAAGTGAAATTTCTCGAAACTATTGTTAGTAGGTTTTCAATGACCTGTGTTCAAATTATGGATAAACTTTTGAAGGCCACTGCTTTGCTAGAGGTTTCCAATGGAGGTACCGCAGTTGACATGAGAGCGTTTGCAGTGGCATACAGACATAGCTGAGAAACATCAGAAATCTTAAAAGGAAAGGGAGCTTGAAAAATTTGTAAGAAGGAAAGGTATTGGAATATGTTCAAGAGATCGAGGTGACGCTACACGAGAAGTGAAGACCAAGCGAACATGCCATTCGTGCAATGCCGTTGAGACAAATCAAAATACACATTACCCAGTCAAAGATATTTAGATTTGATATTATCTTCTAGGTTTAATCTACTTTATAAACCAGAGTGAAATGTAATTTAAAAAATCTCTCTCAGAGAATTCATATGAAGATCAATATTATTATTCACCCTACCGGGTTTGTGTGGATGTAGGCCATTAAAGCTGAACCACGTTAAAATCTCTTGTTACGGTGTGGTTTTCTCTTTGAACTATGATCCCTCATACCCGTAATTTATTTATTTAAAGGGAACTTGAAAAATTAGGTTAGAAGGCTGAGTTATTCAATGATCAGCTGGGCAGCGCAAAGAGCTTCAGCAAAAACGAATAGGGATACCCCTGCATGCTTTGGTTTTTTCTTCTGTAGCAGCTTGTTTTTGTAGTTTGCTCGGATATTTAGCCTTGTGGAGCAGTGTTGCTTCAGTTTTCTCTGTTCTTGGAGTTGTTGTTGGCTTTTGCCACAGCTTTTTGGTGCACTGTTATCGAATAATATCAGCTTGTTTGCTTTTGGAAAGCTTTTGCCACGTGCTTCTATAATAGGGGCATAATTCAAGGAAACGTAATGCGAGAGCGTCTCTCCTTATTGTAGCAACCCAACTTGTTTCCTATCTCCAAGCAGTGTGGATACAAAATACCGCACACTCATTTGGTATGCGAAGTAACTTCTTAGAAGTAAGCGAACACGAACACATACGACATATCCAAGATGACGACCAGATGACGTCACTTAAGTCACGATAAAAGTGTGAAGATCTATACGGCAGTAAAGGAACCGTGCGTCAATGATAGAGTCCACGCGACATTGACGCGCGCCAGATTCGAAATTAGGGGCTTTATTGGCTGTCCTCCACTATGTAGACTCCTATAAAAGGAGCGAGAGACCCTTGTGTGTAGGAGGGATCTTTTTGATGAGCCAAGATTAGATATTTAGGAGAGAGAGAGTTATTTGCTTTCCAAGTTAGGGTTTTCCCTCATCATCTTTGTACTTGTTCTAAGATTTAATAAAAGATTTTGAGTATTTCATCATGGTTTCTTAGATTACTTCATAGATTATCAATAGGGTATGGTTGTAGGATTTCCTGCAACTACATTTTGGCGCTAGAAACAGTTCGGAGGAGTAAGACTGTGGAGTTATGGAATAGTTATTTATCTTCTCTTCAAGCAAAAATTTACCATCGTTTCCGCAGTACTGTGAAAGTTCTAGAAATTTAGATCTGTAAAACGCAACCAAAAACTTTCGTCTCAGAAAATTAATTTTCATTCATACTACTTTTGATTCTGTGAAGAGTACTTTTTTCTTTGTCAAGAGAAGATATTGTTTCAGGGAAAACAGATGGCACAACAAGCATCTACAGCAGAACAACTAATAGCAACCAGGAGGAATAGAAGAATCGCGGGAAGAAGAAGTAGTGAAATCACTGAATCATCAAGGATGGGAGAAAGGAACAATCGAGGAACGCAAGTACAATCTCAGATCCAACACATACAGGCGGAGAACAACACCATCAACTATGACGTGGTAAGTGTCCATACTACAGATACAGATACAACGGAAGAAAACGAGCAAAGAACCGGCGAGGAAGGAGTAATAAGAGAACATGACCATAGAGGAGCTCCGACAAAGATTAGTCACAGAAAGAAGAAGAGAAGAAGAAGGACGTGCGAATTTAACACGTTAGAATGATGAGCTAAGAGAAGAGAATAACAGATTAAAAGAACATAGGTCACGAAGTACCACGTGTACAAGCTCAAGGTCAAGGAAAAGTAGGAGCACGTCCAGGAGTAGCCAATCTAGCCGCAGGGATATTAGACAGGAGCAGCTCTTAGATGACAACATTTTTGAAAATTTTCAGGTAGGCGATAATATACAAGGAGAGCGCGGTCACAATCGCAGAGAACAATTGCCAGAAGATGATCTATACGCACGACAAGGAAAATATTATCAGACACAGGAAAACCGTAGAGGCAATCGCAATGAGCGGCAAGATGAACAACATCGCGTACATCATAACCAGGAAGATGAAACTGATGAAAAAAAGGGGTGGATGATATTACATGGTAGAGAAATGCTGAGAAACCAAAGAGAGCGCGAAGAAGAAAAATGAAAGGAATATTGACGCACAGATCCATGCAAGACATGAAAGAAATGAAAGGGATAGACGAAGGAGGAGGAGAGAAAAGGTGGAAGAAAGAGAACTACAAGAGGCGATGCGTCAAAATAGGCATGACAACAGACTAAGGGAAGCATATCTGGAAAGACCTGTTTGGCAAGGCGCAGACCAAACCATGAATGAAGCAATCTTAAGAGAATTATCAGAAGTAAGAGCGATGATGACAACACGGAGAGATGGAGGTAGGCGACAATTAGATGAAGCCATATAAGAAGTAGGAAAAACACCATTCGCACGGCAGATACAAATGGCGGGAGTACCAACTAAATGCACTTTACCTGTATTTACTAGTATTTTTGATGGAAGCACTTGTGCAGTGCAACATATAAAGGCGTACAACAGATCTCTATTACAATGGGAAGATAATGATGCGGTCTTATGCAAGTATTTTCCTGCCAGTCTAACAGGAGAAGCTTTACAATGGTATGAGGGATTGCCTATGGGAACAATAACATCATTCAGTCATTTACAGAGCATATTCTTAGGAGTATACATCAGTAACAACATGCTACGACCAGGAATAGAGAAGGTATTCAGCTTACGTAGAAGGATCAATGAGGGCTTGCAGCACTTAACCACGCGTTGGAGGACCATGTGTAGTGAAATGGCAGGGAGAGTGGATGAAAGGAATCTCATATTAACTTTCATTATTGCGCTTTTTCCAAAAGATCTATTGTATACGCATATATTCAGGATAAAGGATACCATAACAATGACAGAGCTGCGCGAGTACCAAGAGGAGTACATCGCTCTCGAAGAAAAAGAAGAAGAAATGGAATCTTATCTAGTTGCGGTCACAAATGCAAAAGAAGGGAAAGCAAGCTTACTCCCAAAGATAACAAATGCAGTTGTAAGCACATCCCAAGGAAGTCAAGAAAAGATGGTAATGGAAGATAAGCAAAAGCAAGTAGCCATGAGCAGTATAGATCAAGAAATATATGAAAGAGAATATAAAGAAAGACAATATAATAACAATGCAGGAAATAATAAGATTCAAAGGCTGGATAACCAAGCAGAAGGATATGGGGGCAAAAGCGATACTATAATCAAGGCCCAGGAGGAAGTAGAACAGTCTGAGAAGAAATAAAAATGCCGCGTCTAAATACCGTAGTAGACAAAATTTGGGAGGCGGTAATCTTAATGGAAGACATACTAGAACCACCAAATATGGGTCATGAGCCACCACCCGGAAGAAGAAGTAGAGAGTTTTGTGCTTACCATCGTTTCCACGGTAACACCACCAGCAAGTGTCGAAATGTAAAGAAAAATATACTAAGAATGATTGATCAGGGAAAATTAAACCACTTTATAGTCCCACAACAATAGAATTTACCACCACCACCAGAGGGGCAGACACCGGGAGTGGAGGCAGGAAAAAAAACATATTTAATTGAAGTGGGAGCGAACGCAGAGAACTTATACTTTAACTCAATAATACACTCTTTCAGAAGTATAGAAGACTTTCATGACAATGTCTTAAGTCGAGTTCACGCAAAAGACAATGATGGGAAAGAGATAATCAACTTGGCAAAAATATCACCTCTGAAAGATTGGCAGAGGAAACACATCTCCTTCAATGTAGAAGATGTACCAGGAGGAGGAGAATTGCATGAAAGCCCATTAGTTGTCAAACTGGAAATTAACCCAAAAGCAAAGACTAAAGGAGAGGGAGATGATGATGCAGACGCATGGGCAATAAATAGAATATTAATAGATCCTGGTAGTTCAGTTGATATATTGTTTTGCCATATTTATAAGACTAGGGGCGGCAGAGATGACGACCTCATCCCTTCGACTTATAAGATTTATGGTTTCAATGGATCAGCAAATAAGCCGAAATGAGAGATAACGATGTGGATCCCTCTAAAGACCATACCCACATAAATAATATTCTGCGTGGTTGATGTAGAGTCTCCATACAATGCCTTGATAGGCAGGTCATGGTTACACAACATCCTTGGAGTGGCTTCAACTTTTCATCAATGCATCAAATTTCCACTACCTCAAGGCATTGGAGTAATAAGAGGAGATCGAAATGAGGGATAAGCGTGTCATGAGATTGATGTTGACAAAAGTGAAGAACACGCGAACAAACCAAGAGATTGGAAAATGGAAATACAAGAAGGCAAGGAAAGTGAAAGGTTAATGGTCGATGTTGTGAACAAGGGCGTAGAAATAATTAAGACTTCTGCTGAGGAAAAAACCACTGCACAAGGGGACGAACCTAGCAAGTGCGTCAAAAAGAATGAATTCAAGTTAGGATAGCTAGTATTGAGACAAATACCGCCCTACCAGAAAAGTGGAAATGGAATGAAGAAGAACGCATGGAATGGACTTTACATAATTAAGAAGGTCATTGGAAATGGAATATACGAATTAATGGAGAGGGGGCAAAAGGAGGAAGGAAAACTTAACCAACTTTGGAACCAAGCATATTTGAAGAAGTATGATACGTGCGAAATATAAACATGACAGAAGAAATGACCCATATGCGAAACTAATGAGGCAGAAGGGATGAAGGATGTGAAAGAGTTGAAAAGTTATTTATAATAAGTAAGTTATTATGTAAGAGAATAACTGAAGAAAAAAAACATCAGAATTGTACTAATCAAGAGTATGAATGAAAATGAAAAATTCTTCTTCTTTCTATATAAAAGAAAAGGCAAAAATAAGAGCTTATAATAAGACCTTAATAGAAGGAAACATAAGTTAAAACCTCTAACTAGGGAGGCTAGGCATCCAATTGTGGCGTGCACCCTAGTTCGCATAACAACAAGAGGTAATAATAAGACCTAACGCACGTCATAATTGAGGAAAACCTAGTTAGCATGACTCAGGCGAAAGCTACACCAACCCTGGAACCTGAATCATGGAGATTTGGGGTGAAATGAAATCCCATCCAGCAGAGACGCCTTAGTCGTAAGACTAAGGAGAAGGTCTCTCCTAAGGAGTGTAGAAACTCGATTAGGGCGCCGTGGTACACGGTTGAGTCAAGAGTGCCTAGGGCGTATGGAGCGTACCTGGCCGCTCTTGACAAGTCCTTACTATGATACACTCGGTCCTCAAGAAACCCCACTTAGGGTGTGGTCCCGTAACCATAAGCCATATCGGCGGAGGGATAAGGGCCGCGAACACAACTGATTGTTGCATCACTGGATGGGAAGATCCCACCTTAACCCGGTAGGGGTAAGCTTTCTTGAAGGGGCAGTCAGGGGGAATATAAGGACGGCACCCTCCATTAGGGAGCTGAATTGTGTCAAAGACGCCAATGTCATAAGACTTTTACTCACGGGAGTAATAAGACTTGTCATATTGGCGCATCAATACATCCTGCAGAGGAAATAATACGAGAAATGATAAGGCAAAATTAATGGGTCATTGCATGAAAATGTAAAGACCGCATGCGATTTTGTCGCACAACCATAAATAATACATTAAGGTAAAATAAGACCTCTAACTAGGGAGGCGCGATAAGACCTCACGAGAAACACAAACAGACTCACAAAAATATACCTAACGTTATTTTGCAGGAAAGGAGTTGAGACGATGGAACGTGCTAAATCAGACAAAAGAGCAAACAACAGGAAAGTAAGAATCAAAGTACACATATAAAATAAGATGAAATAATAAAAGTACGCACACGTGCAAAAATAAAAGTCTAACAAATAGCAGAGGAAGAAAATTATAGCACATGAAGAGGTAAAGTGAACCAATTATATCAGAAGAGAAGACAATCAGGTGAGACACTAAGCCAATAATACCGTCAACATCGAGATACCTGCGAAGATTTACGCATAAATGCATAGGCTGATCATCTAGTGGCGAATAACAGAGGCAAGAATGGGAATGTAAACAAATAAAGAAATGTTACCCGCCACTATATGATAGACTCACGCGTATGTTATACATCATTACCAACGCGCATGTTATAAGTTATTATTAACACATATATTATGCATTATTATCACTGGAAAAATGCTTTGCCTTCAACTAATGACAAATCGCAGGATTGAGATATGCAAGAGTAGAAGCAGAAAAAGAATAGGCATTGAATAAAGAGGATATACATTTAAGTCTCAAAAGCTTGGGGATGACCAGTATACAAAAGGTGAAGAACATAATACAAAGAGCAGAAGAAGATTTTACAAGCAAAGGAAGGGAAAGAAAAACAAAACGAATGCGGCTATTTCCCCTTCCTTCTAGCGCCACCCATATCATTTTCAACATCCCTAGTCTCTGAGTCATTGCCTTCTTCACCAGTCTCTTTATACTCCTCATACTCTGCTTCACTATCGGAAATTTCAGAATCTTCTTCATTAGCGGAGACTTCAGCAAAGTCATAATCTGGTACAGGAATATTATGATCAGTGCAGATCTCCACCACATTCTTCTTAACAGCCGCATCATAAACACGAAGTGCGTCCTTAGTCAAGTTAGAAACAGTAACCACCAACTTTCTCTTAAGCCTGCGGCATTTATAATTTCTTGTGGAAAGCTCTGCCTTTAAGTTCTCAATCTCTTCAAGGTGTTTCTTTTCACTAGCTAGAAAAGGAAATAAAAAGATTAAAGCCGCATGCGAACAAAATACAAAAAACAACACAAAATCGAAGACAGTATGGGATTATAAGCAACCTTCTTTTTCAGAAAGGAAAGTCCTAACCAATGCCGTATGGTCAGATTCTAAACTAACATTTGTAGCTAAACCGGTCCTAGCATTATCAATAACCCTTGAGCCCATTCAAACTCATAATCATTTTCTATAAGAAGACGAGAACGAATCAAATTTTCACGGGCGAGAAGAGCATCCTTTTCACTTATAGCTTGATCCCTCTCCATCTTAATATGGAGTTGAGCTTCATGAAATTCTTTCAAAGCTTTAGCACCTTTAAGAACCGCCTGATCCTTTTTAGTAATGAGTGCGTTCTTTTTCGCCTCAATCCTCCTAATTTCCTCCTTATTTTCATGGAGGCGGCGTTTAAAACCATTATTCACAGATAGCATGGACCTATGTTCTCTATTAAGGATTTTATATTTCGAGCAAGTTCATCCAGACTAATGTTCTCTAACCCATATTCGGGGAAGTTATTCAAAAAAAAGGTAAGATGCTCAAGAAGAGTCTCATCATCATCAGGGAGGTTAGACGCTTCATCAGACAAATGGTAGATTTCTGCAAAAACAACAAATTAAAAGAAAGCGGAGGCAATGCAAAGATATCAAAATAAGGAGGAGCGAAAAATACGTACCCACTAGCTGATCGTTTCTCTTACGAAGATCAACCACTTTGTTCTTATAACTGGAAAGTTCATCACTGACTTTCTGATTCTCAGTCTCAAGATGGCGAACCCTCCTATGCAAGTCATTGGTGATCGCATATGACATACGAGCACTCTATATCAACACAGAATAAGAGAAAGAATGAGTAAAATATGAAACCTAAGCGAAAATTGATGCACAATAAGAAAACTCACCAAAGACCCAAGCGCGAATTGGAAATTTGGAGTTAGAGCAGAGGAAACTCCTTGCAAAGATTCATGACTCAAAGAGGGAGCATCACAAATCTTAGCAATCACATCATACGTTAGTCCTCCATCATTAATAGAAGCTAATGAGTTGGAAAAGATACTTGACAATTGCTCTATAAAAGTTGTTGAGGAGGAGTTATCAGGAAGAGGTAACGCGTCATCGTGGGAGCCAGTATTTGAGGAAGCTTGAGAAGATAATTTTCTCTTTTTAGAGGTAGGCTTTTTTCCATTATCCTTTGCCTTTGAAGAAACGCCACCACCTTTTGGGAGAGGAACATCATCATTGAGACCCTCAGCGTCTCCAGTTTCCACCTACGAATACAATAAAAGATAAGAAACATAGGCAACAATATTGTTAAAATTTAAATGGGTATTTCTTACTTCATTGTCGTGGGAATTTGACGCCTGTGACGCATTCTTGTTAGCCTTCTTATTCTTCTTACAAATCTGAACACGGAGAAAATAATAAGAGAGAGCACTGAAAATAAGTGGAAAGATAAAAGTAAAAGATAACGCACCACATCATTTTCCTCGGGCCATTTAAACTCCCAAGGTTTGTAGGGGGCAAGATTCGCGGGGAGTGGAAGAGTTGATGATAGACGCATTTATGTGTCTATTTTCATGTCTGTTGTGTATATTGTTAGTACCAATTTTTGTACTTATTTTGGTATTTTATCTCTTTGTAGGTGTTTTTGGAGAAATAAGCTTTTGCGGCGAAATTGGCTCTAAAAGTGGTTTTTGCGCTCATGGATTTTTTTTTTACTAAGGGGCACCCAGATTACTAAGGGGTATCCACTTACTATTCGCACCCCTGGTCCGGATAAGGGGAGGTCATCCCCTACCTTTTGAATTTTGGAAATTGGCGGGAAAAGAAAACAACGCACAGGCAGATTTTGGGTTGGAGTTTTAATCGATTTTTATGGAGATTAAAGGGCTGAAATTGATTGGGTTTACTCCTTAGGCCTAAACAGGCCTGGTAAAGTCTTTGTATTGAACCCAAATTGGCTAGAGATCGAATTAGAGCAAAACAGAGGCGTTGGAAGTTTACCGGGTTCTGTTATCGGATTTGGGGCAGTTGTAGTCGGAGTTAGGCGTAGAATTTGTTTCGTGTTATCCTGTTAGTCCAAAACAGGATTGATATGCGTCATAGATTCGAAAAAATAGGCATCAATTCTCGGTTCTTGTAAAACAGGGAGAGATTTATTATCGGGATATTTTCTTGGTTCTATAGATTGGGATTACGTGCAGATAAGAGTATAAGATTCTCTGTTTATTCGATACCATCATTGGGAGATTCTGGGACGTCAGATTTAACTCAGAAGACGCGTGCAGAGAAGGTTAGAAAGAAATAATCCCGTAACTTGTTGAAAAAGAGAAACGAGAATATTTATGGATTAACTCGAGAGATTTTGGGTCTGGTGGCTATATATAGGTTGATTCGAGTCATAAAAAGGATGATGAACACTTTGGAGAGGTTTAGAGAACTATAGAAGAAAAGAAAATCAGAGACAAAAATTCTGTTCTACTGCTGCGAAGAAGAAGAAATGAAGAACATAAGACACTCAAGCCTGTCGCAGGGGCAAACTTATTTCATTGACAATAAATTTCTATCGTTCCTGTATGCAGTCACCGAAACCTTTCAGGAACGATTTAGTCTTCTGTTTTAGACTTTCAGCGACTACAATATACTCTTTTCTCCCTTTTAATCAATTTTTGAACACCAAAGATGTATTTTGAGAACATAATTAATATGAGGAGCTAAACCCCTTAGCCGAGGCGACGGAGGAAGCCATTGTTCCATGAAAAGTGGTATAATTCTATTTTAATTATTTTATGCAATATTTTTATATGATTATTTTCATAGAACTAATATAGGAAAATTGATTTTTATTGAGTAGTTGTGAGTTGTTTTGATGGAACATGCTAGGTTTTAAAACTTTTGATGTTTCATGCTTTGTGTTTACAACTATTACTTCAAAAATCTATTAGAGGCAAAATATTAGAATCACTTTAAAAGAAAAAATTGCATGAATATTGATTAGAGTTTATCACTTAATTGGTCAATGGTGGAATCCATAGTCTCGGTGTTTTCTTTATGTTTTTGATATAACTTATTTGAATTGTTGAGTTTAATTTAAGTCTAAAAAAATCCTACACAAGTTCGAGCAACGAATCTTTTTACCACTACAACTACAAAACACATCAGTTGAACCATCATGACCTTTACCAGAGATGTAAGGACCCTCCAATATGATAGGATATTCCACCCAACGAACATCCTTTGATTTACGAGAGGAGTTATTGGAGGTATCATGAAAGTCAACATCCCGCATGATTCTTTGATCTTCTGCGAAACCATCCGCTCTCTTCAAGCGAATGCCCCAGCGAGTTGATTCATTCTCCATAATACCAACCTCATAATGGAGGAAGAAATTATCAACAGTGTAATCTGCTGGGACGATTTCTTTATGCGCGTGTTTTGGGTTCCTTACATTTTCTGGGTAAAGAGATTCTAACCCGGCAGCACGACGAGCATGTTCCACCATAATCCTAATGCAATCACCACTCAGTTGGAATATGCCGCGTGAAAATTTCGCATGAGATAGAAGCTCATAAAATAGTGGAATTTGAGGATTGCAAAGGGAAATGGGAAGACCAGCAAGCATTTTCCCGAGCGAAATAATGATTTTCTGATCATTCCATCGATCAAGCGAAAACAATTCAGGTTCTGATCCAGGTGGAATAGATAATGTAAAACCTCTACGCTCGAATTCGGCCTTTAATCTCTTGAACTCTTTAACATTCTTCCAACCTTGTTTAAGTGGCATTTCTAGAATGGGAATAGAAGATGAGAGGGATTTAATCAAGATGATCAAGATCAAAATGATCAAGAAGAAGATGATAACGAAAAACGTAGTTCACAATCGATAAAAAGTAAGAAGAAGATAGAAGAAACAGTTAAAGATGGAAAAAAAGCGCGAAGTAGAGTATGATGATCAATCAAAAATTGAAGAAAACAGAAGAACAGCTGAACGACAAAAATTGCAGAGAATAGAAAAGGAGAGAAAGAGTAAAAAAGTGAAGAAGAGAGCGTACTGGAATATATAAAAGATCATATATCCTTTCCCGAGATATCTCTTTTTATGGACGCATTAATGACAAGATAGATGCGAAGAGACGGTTGTCAGATCCTACAGGGACGTGTCGAATGATGAGTGGTGAAGTCAACACCTGGGAATAGTCATGCCGAGATCTCGGAATACTGTCAGTCAAAAGGAATATGAAAAGATGAACGGGTGCGGCAGTGAAATCAGAGTTTCTCATACCGCTCTCTTTGCCAAAAGAACGATATGAGAAGAGGCAAAATGTGGATACAAAATACCGCACACTCATTTGGTATGCGAATTAACTTCTTAGAAGTAAGCAAACACGAATGCATACGACATATCCAAGATGACGAACCAGATGACGTCACTTAAGTCACGATAAAAGTGTGAAGATCAATGCGGCAGTAAAGGAACCGTGCGGCAATGATAGAGCTCACGAGACATTAACGCGCGCCAGATCCGAAATTAGGGGCTTTATTAGCTATCCTCCACTATATAAACTCCTATAAAAGGAGCGAGAGACCCTTGGGTGTAGGAGGGATCTTTTTGATGAGTCGAGATTAGATATTTAGGAGAGAGAGTTATTTGCTTTCCAAGTTAGGGTTTTCCCTCATCATCTTTGTACTTGTTCTAAGATTTAATAAAAGATTTTAAGTATTTCATCATGGTTTCTTAGATTACTTCATAGATTATCAATAGGGTGTGGTTGTAGGATTTCCTGCAACTACAAGCAGAGATTCATCTTCCATTCCATCAATCATGCAGATAAAATTACTACTTAGGTACTAATTTTTATAGTCTGATAAAATTGGGACAACTAGAACTATTCATTTTTGGAGGAATTCAAATGTTCGTATTACAGTTTTCATTTGTGTTTTTGTTTGTGGCTTTAGCTAAAATTTTACTAGTAAGTTTCGTAACCTAATTCTTTTCTTGAATTTTTTATCCAAAATCATCAATTTCACATGCATTGACGTTAACTGCCTTAATTTTATGAGATGAATCATTTTATTTATGAGTGAAATTTTAGTCTGTTTTTCTTTTTGTTGCGTAAACTTGGATGAAACTGGCATACCCTGTTTTAGACAAGAAATTTATGAGGTGACCAACATTTTAGTTAGTTTTTTTGTTTTTTCCCCTAGTGTAAACATGGATGAAACTGGTATGATCTTGTACTGGACTTGAAATATATGAGATGAATGAACGTCTTTTTTTTTCTTCTTGCATAAACATGGATGAAACTGATATCATCTAATTTTAGGTTGGTTGAATTTGTTTCCATCCATGTTCAAAGTAGTATGAAACTAGTATCGTTCTGTTTTAAAAGGAATTGGTATCATTATGTTTTAGGTTTGACATAATTTGTTTTTATCCATGTTTAAACTGATACGAAACTGGTATCATCCTGGTGGTTTTTGTTTTCATCCATGTTTACACTAGAATGAAACTAGTATCATCATGTGTTTGGGTTTGGCTAAATTAGCTTTCACCCATATTTAATCTAGGATGAAAATGGTTTCATCCTATTCTAGATCCGTAAAACTGGTTTTCATACATGTTTAAACTAAGAAGAAAATCGGTTTCATCCTACTTTAGATTGAATTGAGTTTGGAAGAACTACAACCTATATACGTTGGCTGTATCCAGCTACATCCTTTGTTGATTACAAAAATTTAAATAAGAAAAACAATAGCAACATTGGATGTATCTAGGTGCATCTAGTGTTATTGCTTAACGTATTTAAGCGCATCATGTGTTGTAGCAAATAAAAAAAAACGAAAACATAAAAAACATATTTATCCGGTGCATAAAATTTTAAGTATGCTATACAATCTGTTATATTGGTGATAAATCAACATTTACCCTTGACTAAACGTAAGCCTACCTTCGTTGTACGGATCTTTTCCTAAGTAAAATACAACGAATATACGTCACTTCTTTGATGCTTCGTAGTTTTGCTTCTAAATGCTTGTCAAACCTATAACTGAATTTACTCGTAAACAAGTAATTTGGATTATGTTGCTTGACATTATATTGGTTATATGGATGTCTTCATCCAGGTGTTGCGTTTTATCTTAATATAACTCCAGAGAAATGGAAAAGTTGGCTTATTTGTGACTAGGGCTGCCAACGGGTACCCGATTACCCGGAACCGAACCGGACCTGGGTGTGTCGGGTCCGGTTACGGGTCCCAAGATTGGACCCATTAGCAAAATCAATACTCGGCGAGTAGACCCGTTAGGAACCGATAAACTTTCGGGTCCTAACGGGTATTACCGTCGGGTACCCGAATATTTACCTCTTACTTGTTAATTTTACTTAAAATGAGAGGATTTCGTATAGTTTTGCTTCAATTTTTTTCATTCTTCCTTTATTTTCTTAAGTTTAATCTTAATTAGAACATTGACATAGATATAATAATAATTTTATTTAACAAATTATTAGATTCAAGCTAGCATAACTATCATAGGTATCAAAAAAATAGTTGATTTTAGAGGACCCGTTAAATACCTGGACCCGACGGGTATTTAAAGTTTTTATCGGGTCCGGTTCCGGGTCCACTAATTTAGGACCCGGACCCGGAACCATTTGGACCCGGACCCGATTAAAATTACCGGTTCTTGTTCCGGGTAGTATACTACCCGGACCCGATGGGACCCGTTGGCACCCCTATTTGTGACTATGTAATTAAGGAATTTCCTAAAGTTTTGAGTAGGAATTTTGAACAGATTATTATGAGGCCTCGTGCATCTGTTTATGGGCATTAAATGAATGTGCCTGGAGCTTTGAAAGAGTATTGCATGCTTTGAGTTTGTAGCTTACTGGTGGATGAGTCTTTTAAGCACTAAGGTTTTGTGTTGTGACTTGATGGTTGATAAGTTGATTGAGTTCCACTTTCATAGTTACTTAGAAATTGGATTTTTATAGTCAATCAAATATATACTCATCTGCTCAGTTTCATAATTTTGAATTCGAATTATTACATTCTCCCTGTATTAAGATGTTGAGTCACCTAAAACTTGTGTGATAAGGATGAATTATAGTATTTGAAAATCATAAATACGGATACCCGGTCATCAACGGTGGCTGTTCTCGTGTTGTATTAGTTAATAACACACTAAGGAAAAACTAAAACTAAAACTAAAACGTTAGTTGATAACACATGTCAAAACTAAAAGTAAAACATGGACATATAAGGTCATGGACAATTTAGTCAGTTACATAAACATTAATTTTATTAAAAGATTAAAGTGTGGGTGTCGGGCGGAGGAAGCCCTATGCAAGGGTTGATAGTTGCACCCCTTAATTTTCAAAATGTCTGCTAGATGTTGTTCTTTTCAAGCCCCAAAAAGAAAAAAAGCCATGTTTGCACACCCTAAAAGCCCAGGCCAAAAGCAACTTGTTAGCTTGCTTTTCTTGGTTCCATTACATGAGAAACATAACAGCTAATTTAGTTCTAAAACCCAAACGTAAGTGCCGCTAATAATGTGATTACTTTCTTCTCTCGATTATATCACCAGATTTGGAGCTTGGTACCATCTAATTATTTCTTCTGATCGTTATCATCTAGTAAATTAAATCATCGGGCCATGTACTCCAAGTGTTGGTTGTAATGTCCCAAACAATTCTTGTTTATTAGCTGTGATTTCTGATTGTGAACATTTGATGCCACTTAATATATTTCCCCAGATGGAATTCATCTACATGAGTGTCATTAAATCTTGTCTCTTTCTTCTTCAATTCACTAATTTCACTTTCAAAAGTTTCATACAATGGAACGATCATGTGTTTTGCAGATGACGAAACTAGTAGTATCTTGAGAATTCTTTTATTTGGTAAGAACCTGTAGTATGCTCATTCTTTTACCCTGGTCATATGCGGCTTGAAACTAACCACTGACAATTTTGTTTGGTTGCAGTTGCCGAGTAGAGCCTATTTTATTTTCATTTGCTCCACCATTCATTATAAAATTCTCTGATGACTCGAATTTAAGTTAAACATTTAGGGTAGACATGAATGCTAAGATACACCAGATTCATTGCAATTACCCACTTGGAAAATAACTTTGAAGTCTGTTACAGTAAGGTTATTGCAAATCGAGTTTGAATGCTATCTATCCAAGTTAGTTATCTACCAACACTATTTATACTTGCATATCTTTGAAATTTATATTTATAGACGAAAATGAAACATATATCCCCATTTAAGACCTCGTACTGGTTGAGGTTGCACCTCGAGTCTTTTTATTTAGTTGTTATGAACGTTTTTGCTATTCTTTTTATATTGCCGTAAAAAAAAAAAAAACTGCACCCTCTCTGTTAAAATCCTAGCTCCGCCCCTGGTGGGTGTAATGCCGAGCTGAGGATATTAGAAAAGTATCCTTTATAACCTTGGGTATTTAAGCAGTATTTTTTTAACATGTCTATTAGACCCAAGAATAAAGTTTTTAGAGTTATTCAACCAATTTTGTTTTTGTTTTTGTTTTTTTTGTTTTTTTTATAAACGGTTTGTCACTTTAAAGCTTGATTTTTCTTCCTTTTTGTAGGTTGGGTATTCGTAATGACAGCATCCGTATGCATTTTCTTGCCGGAAACTAAGAATGTACCTATGGAAAAGATATGGATGAGCATTTGTTTTGGAAGGGAATTATTGGGGAATAACTCGGAGTGCAAATATGTATAATAGAAGAATGTATTGGAGTTGAGAGAATTGATATGTAATCATAAAAACTCATTTATATAGTAATTGAGGTTCTTATTAGAAGCCTCTATTCCATGCAATAATGAGGGGACTAATATTACATTTATCAAAACGTGTAGAATAGTCAGTGTACTACGGTGGTGAAGTCATTGAGTGATAAAAAAAAAATATTCTTTATCCATCCAAAAAAAAGTCCCCAAAAACACAAAAATTCTGTTAAAGGCACCACCGGTTCCGCTAGGAGCTGTAACAGTGGTGGCCCTTTTTTTTTGTGGCGAATTCAAATTAGGAAATGTTCTTTTTAGGAAATCGCAATTCAAAATACAACTAGGAATGTGGTCATGGCATTCACCGTACATCTCTTTCTATAACTATTGTATAGCTATATATCATTGATTCATCATCATAAACAAATATCAGAAAGATATATTCAAGCTTTGTCCAGCAATTCTAGAAGAAAACACAGAAGATATCGAACTACAAAGAAAACAGAGAAGACTAAGAAAAGAATTTCAGGTGTTAAAAATCATACAGAAGAAGATGACTACTAGTACAACTTTAGATATTTCTTATGAAGATCGACTCAAAGAAGAAGCAGAGAGAATGCTAACGAGAATAAAGATCGAAGAATCGAGTAGTAATGAAGAAGAAAACATACTGTTGATTGCCTTTAGTAGGGTTTTTGGTAATACATACAAGAGATGTTTTTTTAAGAAAAACAAGCTCTGTTTGGTTCTTGACTTGGATCACACCTTACTCCATTCCGTAAGTATTTGTAACGTATCAAAGGAAGATCAAGATTATCTCAACAAGAAAGCGATTGTTGTTTCGTCCACGAAAATTATGAAAGACGTCCTCCATAGCAGTGGAGATAATTTGTATAATTATAGGGGAAGATACACGAAATTGAGGCCTCACACAAGGGATTTTCTTAAACAACTCAGTGATAGGTTTGAATTATTTGTGTACACGATGGGCTCATGGGATCATGGACGAGATATGGGAAAATTACTTGATCGAGATGGTGTATTCTTCAAGTCAATTGTATCAAGGGATGACTCCACGATTAGAAACAGAAAAAATCTGGATATATTGGCCGGACCTGACGAGAAGAACACAATTATAATCGATGATCACAAACATATGTGGGAAGAGCACAGAAATAATGTGATAAGGATTGATAAGTATAAATACTTTACTGAAGAAAACGGGGGCCACATATTAAAAAAGAATGAAGAAGAAGGTTTTGGTGATGAAGATGAATCCCTAAAATCAATCTCCAAAGTTCTTCGACGTGTTCACAAGAAGTTTTTCGAGTTGTTCCCCGTTCCACAGACTGATGTTGAGCTTCAAGAGTATACCACGTCTGTAGATGTAAGACCAATATTAAATGCGTACATAAAGAAGATTTCAGGTAGAAAAGGGGAAGAGTCAAAGCAAGTGCAACCGGAAACAATTGCAGGTGCTGATTTAAGTCAAGTTCCACCGTATAACCGAGTGGAAGACTTAATAGAAGAAGAAAACAGAGTCGAGGATGCTGATGAGACATGTGATCAAGAGCCTTCTAAAGTATCTTAATTTGAAGCTTACAGTGAGGATAAGATCTCCTCAGATGTAGACATGGTAATTGGGAAAGTAAAATCTCTTGAAAGTGAAACTAATACTAGTAGGTTTCCAGTGACTAGTGTTCAAAATATGGATAAACTTTTGAAAGCCACTGCTTTGTTAGAGATCTCCAATGGAGGTAAGGAAGTTGACATGAAGAGGGTTTTCAGTGGCATGCCCGCATAGTTGACAAGCATCAGAAAAGAAAAGGGAGCTTCAAAAATTGGGTTGTAAATGTGAGCAGTGGGGAAGAGCTTCAGCAAAAAAGAGTAGGGAAGATACGGAAATGTTTAGTCTTGTGAAGCATGGTTGCTTTAGTTTTCTCTGTTGTTGGAGTTGTTCTTTGCTTTTGCCATCGCTAGCTCTTTGGTGCACTGTTATGTGCCTGTCTTTCTTGTTTTCTCCTTGTCTCTTTTTACAATGTGATTTTTCCCAGCAAGTGTGGATGCATTTTAATCTTGATAAGAATTATGTTATGAGTGGTACACAATCGTTCCATGAATGAATAACCAGCTATTTTGAGAATTCAGAAAATGGAAGTTATGATATTGATTGGGAGGTATTGTGTAGCATAGTGATCTGGCACATTTGGAAAGCGAGGTGCGACATCACTTTTCAAAGAAAAAACCCAAACAGTGTTGAAACGACAAACAATATTGTTAAATACATCAATAACCATAACTCTGCAAACAAAACACGCTATAATATTATGCAATCTTTGTATTATAACACAAACAATGATGAGGTGTTGAAAATCTCTACTCAAAAGAAAGATGAGCAAATAGAAAAAATGAACTTGAAAATTAATATTGCTTTTACAATGATAGATTTTGCAGCTATGATTGGAATAGGGCTAACTTTGTTTGATCATACAGTGAGAATCAGAGAAGCTTGAGACATGATGAGTGCACAACAAGAGAAGAACTACAGAAAGCAGGAGCGGATGTAGCTTTCCAATGGGCAACAAAATAGAGTGAACACATCATCTCTTTCAGAAGCTACTCCCAACTAACTCCCATCCTGCCAATAGGAAATTAAGTACGCAAAAGCAAGAAAATAGACTTACAGGATTGGTGCAGACTTTGGAAAGGATTCAGAATTTGACATAAACTTCTTAGTTGATGATTTTCTTTTGTAATGACATATCATAGCTCTCCTTTTGGAAACTGCGGTAATTTTCTATCAATGAAACGAGGTTTTCCTCTTTTCCTATTAAAAAAAGAAGAAAAAAAAAGAAAAGAAAAGAAAAACGTCTTGTTTGGAGCCATGGTTTTTAGACCGGAAGGCGGATAAATTTGCAAAGTTCAAAACCAAATCAGTTGCAGAGCTATGAGGCCCATGGCTGAAAAAAACGATCACGAAAAACAAAAAAGAACACTAGTTCCACAAAAGAAAAAAGAAAACGATCCCAAAAAGCAAGAAAAAAGTTAATTGTTTTGAAGCACCACCGGTTTCACAAAGAGCTGTTACATTGATGGCCCTTTCTTAGGTCCGCCCCTTTCAAGAAATTCAACTCAAATTTAGAAATGTTCTTTTGGGATTCTAAAAATAGCAATTCAAAATCCAACTAGGAATGTGATGATGGCATTCACCGAATCACCGACAATCTCTTTCTATGACTAAACTACATTGTATTGCTATATATATATCATTGATTCATCATCATAAACAAATATCAGAAAGGGATATCCAAGCTTTTTACTGAGAAAAACAAGAGATGTTTTACTGAGAAAAACAAGCTCTGTCTGGTTCTTGACTTGGAGCACACCTTACTCCATTCCGTAAGAGTTTGTGACGTATCAACGGATGATCAAGAATATCTCCGCAAGAAAGCGATTGTTGTTTCGTCCATGAAGGGTATGAAAGGTGTCGTCGGTAGCAGTGGAGATAATTTGTATAAATATAAAGGAATGTACACAAAATTGAGGCCTCACACAAGGGAATTTCTTAAACGACTTAGTGATAGGTTTAGATTATTCGTGTACACTATGGGCACATGGGACTATGCACGAACATGGGAAGATTACTTGATCCAGAAGGTGTATTCTTTAAGTCAATTGTATCAAGAGATGAAATTATAGTATGGATTATTTTTGTAGTTTGCACGGATATGTTTATCCTTGTGGAGCATTATTGCTTTAGTTTTCTTTGTTGTTGGAGTTGTTTTAGGGTTTTCCCATAGCTCTTTGGTGCACTGTTTATGTACCTCTATGTCTTGTTTTCCCTTTTTTTTCTTTTTTTCCTCTTCTTAATTAATGAAATTATAACCTGTTATCCATTGCTAAAAGTGGTCTTGATGTGCTGAAGTTGATGTACAACACAGTGTTGACAACATTGGCAACATAAAACACATCAGGCACAATATGGATTCTTCAATGAGGCGTGCTCGTTGGTATGAAGAAGTAGAACAAGGCATTAAACAACAGACGAGCTTTTCCAGCTTGAAGTAATCTTAATTCTTAAGGGTATGTTAAGAACTTAAGGGTAAATTAATTAGTCCCATAGTGGATGAGGTATTCGGAGGATTTTGTATATGTTGTGTTACGATTTCTCAGTACGGATGCTGTTTTAGGGTTCATTCTTGTGAGCACCAAAGTTTTATGCCAAGGCCAATCATCAAGAAATGACTTTAATTTATATTGTGTCCTGTCAGTGCACACAGAAACAGGGGAATAAAGATATGAGAACTTTAATGTCTAATCTGACATTGTATGTTTAATCTGCATCAAAATTCAGAGCAAACAAGTGAATCAATTCCATGAAGATAAAAATATATTCCTAACTATTAAAGAGAGTGTCTTGATCATAAAACATAATCTAGCTAGTTGAACTAATTTTCAGATATAGCACTTACATCTCGTGTTGTAAGACGGTTATTACTCAGCACCACTACCCACGTCAGGATTAACATCCTCCTGCTGGTACATCTTCGTTATGATAGGATTGCATACACTCTCCAACTCATTCACCTTTTTATTGATATCATCTACTTTGGCTACCTTATGGTTACCCAACCATTGTAGTGCATCATTGATTGCAAGCTCCATCCTTTCCATGTCATCCTCTGATAGTTTCTCTCCTATATCCATCATTGTGTTACTCATGTTGAGTACATAATCCACAAAAGAATTCCTTGACACTACTTTCTTCCTATGTTCTTCATCCTCTGATTTGAATTTATCAGTCTCTTGAATTAGCCTCTCAATCTCAGCTTTTGACAATCTCCCCTTGTTATTTGTAATCGTAATGCTACTTTCTTTCCCTGTACTCATCACCTTGGCAGACACATTCAATATACCGTTTGCATCTATATCAAAACATATTGTGATTTTAGGAACACCATGACGCGCTCGAGGAATTTTATCTAAGATGAAGCTACCCAACAAGTTATTGTCATTGGCTACAACTCTTTCACCCTCATACACAGTAATCGGTGCTGAAGTTTGTCCATCCCAGACAGTAGTGTAGTTCTGTTTTTCCTTCTTGTTCGGAATGGTGCTGTTCCTCGGGATGAATATATCCATAAGACCTCCGGCTACCTCAAAACCAAGAGAAAGAGAGGTTACATCCAACAACACCAAGTCCTGCACCTTCTCATTATCCACACCACTCAAAATAGCAGCTTTCACTGCAGCACCATAAGCCACAGCCTCATCAGGGTTGATGCCATTGCCCAGTTCTTTCCCATCAAAGAAATCCTGCAATAGAGACTGCACCTTTGGAATTCTAGTGGACCCGCCAACGAGGACAACTTCGTGAATGTCGCTCTTGTCTATCTTAGCGTCCTTCAAACACATCTCAACAGGTTCCATACATTTCATGAACAAATCCATGTTCAACTCTTCGAATTTAGCTCGAGTGACTGACATATAAAAATCAATTCCCTGATACAAAGCATCAATATCAATTGTTGTCTGGGAAGTAGATGAGAGGTTCCTCTTTGCCCTCTCACATGATGTTCTCAGCTTCCTCAGAGCCTTTGGGTTTTCACTAATGTCCTTGCTATACTTCCTCTTAAATTCTTGAACAAAGTGATCAACCATTCTGTTATCGAAATCTTCTCCTCCAAGATGTGTATCTCCCGCTGTAGCCTTGACTTCAAACAAACCCTCCTCGATGTTGAGTAATGAAACATCAAATGTACCCCCACCAAGATCAAAGAAAAGAATATTTTTAGCACCAACGCTAGTTGCTTTTTTATCAAGACCGTAAGCAATTGCAGCTGCAGTAGGTTCGTTAATGATACGCATTACATTAAGCCCAGCAATGGCACCAGCATCCTTAGTAGCTTGACGCTGTGAATCATTAAAGTAAGCAGGGACTGTGATAACAGCATCCTTAACAGTTGAACCAAGGTAAGTTTCAGCGATGGCTCGCATTTTAGTGAGAACCATGGATGAGATCTCCTCAGCCGAAAGCGTTTTATCTTTGCCCTTATAAGTGACTTGAATCATGGGTTTGTCATCCGCACCAGCACTGATTTTGAAAGGCCATAGCTTCATATCACTCTGAACAAAGCTGTTACTGATTTTCCCACCAATCAACCTTTTCGCATCTACAAATTACCAAAACAAAAAATCAGAAAAAGATTTTGAGACACACAACCTTTTTTGCAATGTAGGTGACTTCCTGATTCTCATGAAACTATCTTATTTACAATAAAATCGTCTACTAATCAAGAGAAGGAATAAGGAAAAAGGATTCTTCAAACTCATAAGAACCTGAAACTGGTTCCATTATAATGAAAAAAGTCTAAATCATTGCTATCAGAAAAACACACATAAATAAGAACCAAGAAGGGTAGTGCCAATGCAACCTCCCCAGTTTAGCATTCTAGAAACAGAAAAGCAAAAAGCAAAGAAAAACAAAACTAATCACAATTATCATCTGTGGTGCCTGGATACGAACCCCTCGAAGTGAAGGGGATCAAACTGTTACGTTCATGACTTTTAACCATAGTAACATACTTACAAGACATATACAAACAGATCAATATGACCTGAATTAACCATAGTAACATATTTATAAGACATATACAAACAGATCGACATGACCTGAATTAACCATAGTAACATATTTAAAAGACATATACAAACAGATCAACATGACATGAACAAGTCAGAAAGTTTACCGAAAACTGTGTTGGTAGGATTAAAAGCAGCTTGATTCTTAGCAGCATCACCAATCATACGTTCATTATTAGTAAAAGCAACATAAGAAGGAGTGGTACGATTTCCTTGATCGTTAGCAATAATCTCAACTCGTCATGTTGCCACACACCAACACATGAATATGTTGTACCTAAATCTATACCAATTGCTGGTCCTTCCCCTCCTTCAATTCTTTCAATCATTGTAATGTTAACAATTCGCTTCTAGCGAACCCCAAACACACAAGAAAAGAATTAAAGTTTGGCGAGAGGAAGGTTGAGCGTTGTGTGTCTATATATATATATCGTACAGTTATTAAGGAAGTGCTTGTTACAATGGGTTGGTTGTTTGATGTTTACTTAAATACTGCTTTCTTAACTATTTTGCAGTTTCTTACCTTACATGGAATTCATAGGTTTTGAAATTACTGATCCCCCAAAAAACTAGCATTAACCAGTCGCCTAAGAATAACGAGTCACTTCAGGATTCGCAAATTAATACCTTGGTAATCCTTAACAATTTTCAATCTCTAATTTTTGTAAGGAGGCCCTTAAAAGAACTGCTATCAACTTTATCGATGGGATTTTCTACGTATTAATTAGGGAAGCCACAATTTTTAGGCTCATGCTTAGTTTAGTTGAGCTCAAATATCATTGTGTGCATCTACATGTTTGAATTTGTTGGTTTTGATTTCACCGTGGCGCAACTTGAGAAAATGCGCACTTTTTATCTGTACGTACATGTCTGGTGTCTTTTGATGTGTTTGTTTAATTTAAATGATGAACGACAACGCTGCCACAAAATTGCTGGAATCAAAATAAAAAAAATTAGGATGTGAGATGATATGCTACCTATATAGTAAGAAACAAACAAAGGACCAAAATCTATGTCATTCACATTGGAAAAAAGAACAAAATCATTAGAACAATCTTATACAAAATAAGAGCACAAAACCTTTGTATACTGAGCTCCATTGCTACTCCAAATAGTATAGATCCACTTGCTAGGAACGAGGCCGACCCTCGCACCCTATTATCACCCGTAAGTTAAGTTTGGTTCCTTAATTTGGCCCGATAACAAGAGCTCAAGTCTGTTCGAATAAAAAAGAGAGGTGGCTGGCCCCAAAACAAACCAACCTAGAGAGGCCAGGGCTCACTATCTGAAAGGGCAGTTTCCTCACAATATTTTTTGGGCATTCCGTCTAGAACTATTGTTATGATTTATTTTATTTTATTTTTTTATTTAGAATATATAAGGAAAAAAGGATAGTCCAACTAGGAATGATCATGGCATTCACCGACCCATCTTTTTCTAATAATTAGATTGCAGTACATATATATATCATCATAAGCAAATAAATATCAGAAAGATATCCCAAGGTTTCTCCGGAAGAAAAGAGAGAAGAAGAAGTGCTTACATATCATGCTATACTACTTAGAAGACAGAAAGAAGATGACTACTTTAGTTCTTTCTTATGAAGGTCGACTAAAAGAAGAACATAAAATACTAGAGAGAATTAAGGTCAGACAATTGATGAGTTATAACGCAGAAGAAAACAAACGGTTGATTCAACTTAGTAGGATGTTAGGTGATACGTACAAGAGATGTTTTTTTGAGAATAAGAAGCTTTCTTTGGTTCTTGACTTGGATCGCACCTTACTCCACTCCGTGAGAATTTGTGACGTATCAAAGGATGATCAAGATTATCTCGACAAGAAAGCAATTGTTGTTTTGTCCATGCAGGACGATAATTGTAGGAATGGAGATGATTTATATAAGTATATGGGGGCAATATACGTAAAACTGAGGCCTTGCACAAGGGAATTTCTTAAACAACTCAGTGATAAGTTTGAATTATTCTTGTATACGACGGGCACAAGGTTTTATGCAGAAGTAATGGGAAAATTACTTGATCCGGATGGGGTTATCTTTAATTCTATTGTATCAAAGGATGACTCCACGATTAAAAAAAGAAAAAATCTGGATATATTGGCTGGACCTGACGAGAAGAACACGATAATAATCGATGATACCAAGCATGTGTGGGAGGAGCACCAAAATAATTTGATACAGATAGATAAGTATACGTACTTCACTGAAGAAAACGGAGGTCATAAATTGAAGAAAGATGACAAGGAAGGTTTTGGTGATGAAGATGAAGCCCTGAAATCAATCTCAGAAGTTCTTCAAGGTGTTCACAAGAGTTTTTTTGAGTTGTTCCCCGTTCCACAGAATGATGTTGATCTTCAAGAATATGTCCAATCTGTAGATGTAAGGCCCGTCTTGAAGACGTTTCGAAAGTAGTCTAGGAAAGGTGCAGCAATTTGTGAAAAGTAGTCTTGATGTACTGAAGTTGTGCCTGGATCAACTTCTATTACTTTGATTGTAGATTATTTTATCTTGTTTATTGAACATTCCAATTTTATATCATATCAAGAATTTAATCAATTTTACTGTATCTTGTTTAAAAATTCGAATGTGTACCGTTGTAGACTAAGCATGTTTAGTCGTTAAGGAACGTAAAGCTGAGGTTCTGCTCTCCATGACTGGACCTTGTGCTCATTGCTAACTGTCACAAATCCACCTGAACTAGAAATATTTACCTGAGTTTTTTAATCTTAACGTTGATGACCGTGTAAGATTTCATTAATATACAAACTTGGTGATCAAACTGAATTGCTGACCAAAGGACATGCGTACGTAGTACTAAATTTTTAGTAGTACTAGTTTTGTAATGACATTACATCCGTATACTTAGTATTGCTGGGAACAAAGAATGTACATATTGAAAAGATGGACAGCTTTTGGAGGGAACACTGGTTTTCCAAGAATTTGCTGGGGAAGAACATGGAACGTAATCTTGAAAACTCATCTATATTGTCCTTTTGTATGGATCAGTTTCGTTTCAGTTTAAAGCTAGCCTGTTCGGTGCTTCAAGATTCAACTTCATGTTGAAATCCGTGGCCTTTTTTCTTGAATAAGAATTTGACTCAAGTTTTTGCACCCAATGGTTGTGCGCTTAAAAAATCCATATTGCGCCCAATCGCTAGTTCGCAAAAGAACTTAATATTTTAGATTAAAACATTTTGGCTCCAAACCATTGTTTCAGGTTGCGCCTAACTAAAGATCATCTTTCACCAAATCAAATGGCGCATTTAACTTGTGAATCTCCTTAGAGATTAGGGGCAGATTCAAGCTGACGTGTTGTCAACTTGAATTTGAATTTGGACGTCCATAGAAACAGGGGCGGAGGCAGAAATTTTGCTATGGGGAAGCAAAATATTTTAAGGGTAGGCAATAAGGCATAAAAAGGCTTGGGCTTCTTATTTTTCATGAAAGTTGGGGAAAATTAGGCTCGGGAGCCAGCCCAGCAGGGTAGGCAACTGCCCTCACTTGCCTTGGGCTGACTCACTGCATAGAAATTAGCTTAAGACTGCTGATTAGTCTTATGATGCTCTTCGTCCGGGTTTAACCGCCAGTGCCATGTCACCTGTGAAAGTGTGAAGAGGTTTCACGAGAAATGATTTTTCGGAAATTTTAATTATTACAAATGCAGAGGCTTAACTTGTAACTAACCACCTTTTATTGAATACATATTTTATTGAATTTTAATGGGTAGAAAACATATAGGCCTGTTTGTTTTGTTTTTTTAGGGTTGCAAATTTGGGAATGTTTTTTTCATTTTACAAATCTAGACCGGTTTTGACCGTTACAATGAAAAACGCTAAACAACAATTATCCTCCTTTTTGTCTCCGTTAGGGATGGATAAAAAGACATACCAGTCATTGAAACCCCTCCAACTCATCGAGTTCCCGTTTAACTCGACGAGTCTGCATATTGACTCGGTTCTGACTGTGTAATACACGTATTTTATACACGTCATCACATCAGCCACATGTCAACAAAAAGTGGGCCCCACAGTACTTAACGGTAGCCTTATCTTCAATAAAAGCATATCTTTTTCCACAGATTTTCTGCCTCTTTTTCATTCAGATCTCAGTTATGGGTGGTGGTGGTGATATTTCTTCAAATCAAGCTTCCAACAGTAGCAGTATCAAAGTGTAGTGTTTTATGTGTGATACTAAAGAAGATCATGAAACAAAGAGTTACCCGTGGGTTTATTCAAGGTGCAAACATGTACCTTGTAATGGAGTGAGAGCATTGCTGAGATCTAAAACAGATCAATCAAATGGTAGAGCCTTCTTCAAATGCTTGAATCTCACCTGCAATTACTTTGAGTGGTTTGATCTTGCTTATTCTGCAACTACTGCACTTCAAATCAAGCTTCCAAGCCCGCAGAGTTGCGTTTCCTGTGGAGAAGAAAATCATTGCTTCAGTAATTTCCCATTAGACAATCAACCCTGTTTCAAACAAAACTGCAATTTAAAGTTACAACTAAAGGTTTGTAAGAATCAACACAATCTCAATATAGCTTACCTGGTGTGCAAGAAGAAAGATTGTGATGCTTTCAGATGGGCTTCAGATGCAATTGTAATTGAAGCAAAAGACACTCTGAAGGGAAAAGTATGAGAAATATGTAATGAATTTAATAAAAATCTTCAATTGTAAGCAAAAGAAAATTCATTAATGATAACATTATCTTAAACATTTTCATAGTTTGTTCTGCAAAAGAAATTGCAGTCATCCAAAGTTTCATAAACATAAACTAAACAAAACATTGTCTTTCAATTTTAGATCTAGAATAACAAACCCACAAGATAAACAAAAAGAAAAGGAATCACAACTTCATGTACTTCTTTGGTTTCTTCTTCTTTCCCTTTGGTTCTGACACTGAAAATGTAACATTTTTGTTAATAGAACCAACCTGTTTGAAATTCTGATTGAAACAAGACTTTTGAGAAGAAGATCCAACATTAGCTGTTGCCTTTCCTTTTGCACCTTCATTTGCAGATCTTGCAGCACCTTGCTGAGAAGATTCACCAACACAGCTCCGAGATTTGTATTTGGTCTTCTTTCCACCCATAGCACTGGTACTTGCTCCTGCAGATGAACCATGAATAGTTTTTGCAGCTTTCTTGTTCTTCTTTTATGGAGATGATTCATAAGATGTGTAATTATCACCATCAACACATGTTTTATCCTTTGGTTCCTTTGGATTGGATCCAACTGCTCCTCCAGTACTAGTTTTCTCATAATGACCTGTACATCCACATCTCTTGCATCTTCTACTCTTCTTTCTAGTGGTTTGAGGTTCATCATAAGCTCTAATTCTCTTTCCCCTTGGTCTACCTGTTTTCCTGATGTTCACTTGAGGCTTCATCATTTCTTTCCAGGTTGTTTGCATATGAAGAAGAAAACAAAAAGAGTTATATAAAGGGTTGAGAAAGTGAAACCCTAAAAGAATCGGATACTCTATATTTATTGCACAACAAATAATAAATAAATAAAATAAGCAGAGAAGGTAATGCTGGTCACAATACATTTTCATAATCATCTGGACCCAACAATGGGTTAAACTCTGGTGCATATTTTCTCTTATAGATGTCCACCCAATAATACTTGTCATAATACCTACAACAACAGGTAAACACCCATAGAAAACAATCAGGACAAATAATTAAAACAAAGAAATATTAATAGGACTAAAAGGACAAACAAATGAAACAAATGCTAAAAAAATAATCTTACTCAGCCCAAACAGGTATCAATGGCTTTAAGGCACATACATCATGCTGGTAGACAAACCCCCTTAGCTGCCATTGCAAGAAGGTACAAGTCTTCTTTTGCAAATTGACAGAAAAAATGACTCCATGACAACTTGTGACCTCATATACTTTCCCCCTCACACCACCATCAAATTTAAAATTAGTGGTCAAGTCACACATCTTCTCAATCAGCTTAATTTCCTTTGGAACTAGGTCACCATCCTTCCATTTTGCATCCTTATTCCTCTTCTTGTTGAGAAGCCCCATCACCAGTTGTCCATACATCAAACCCAACTTGCAGATTGGCTTCTCTCTTAATTTCTTGACCATGTTGTTGAATAATTCTGAGAAGTTGTTGTTGATATGCTCACATTTGCTAGTATGTGGAAAATGATCCCTTGACCAGGTTTCAGGCCTTTCATCCAAGAACCATCTTGCAGCCTTAGGGCTCTCAGCTGCCAGAGCATCCATATGTTGCTGAAAACACTGTTCAGTTGGCTAGAACTGAGATGGGTCTTGATAGGTTAGGCCTGAACATGTCCATTAACCTATCAAGACCAATCTCAGTTCTAGCCAATTTTATGAACAAAACACTGTTCGGTTAGCAGAACCTTTAACTTAATACTTCTAATAGGAAATTGGTCATGTTCAACATCAGGAATTTAGTCATGTTCAACATCATTTCTACAACAATCAAAGAAATCAAAACAGAAAAGCATATAAACCCTAGAAAACAAATAAAAATACAAACTCTAAAAAATCTAATACAAATCCAAGAAAAATCAAATCACATAGAATCGAAAACAAACTGATTGATTTCAAAATCGAAACCAATTTGAAAATCAATTCTGACAAACCCTAGAAATTAAAATTTCAACACAAACGAATCTAACACTAACAACACAAAAACCCACTAACATGAATGAATCAATTGTGAAAAACCCACTTCAAATCATAAGTTAGGATTTGTCTGTTACCTTGTTTTTCGTCGTTTGTCATCCAGTGTTACCGAAACCATTATACTTCTTCTTTTCTTTGGTCGATTAGGTTTAGCCATCTTCAACTTAGTCTGTGTAACCCTTGGTTAAGAAGAATCGAAACGGAGGAACAGAGAGAAGAATGGAAAAATGTAGAGATGAAACATAGAAAATAGAAAAGACGGGAAGATTATATCTCTTCTATCTCTTTTTCCCGCCTGTTGGTTTACCTAACTCTCATCTTAGCCGTCAAAATTCTTCGAGATCTAATCATATGAGATGAACGACTCACATTTTCCCAGTTGTGTCGTTAATTACGAAGTGTAAAACTAATCTATCCTTATATTATCAGATGGCCACCACGTTTCAACGATAATAACGAGGTTGGACAAATTAAATCTTAGTCGTCGATTTTCGTAGAGATGTGCTATCGTGAGATATGCGGACCTAACACATACACGTGTCCTATAACGACTGAATGGGGAATTGGGTCGTTAATTTTCATAGGGTTTTAAATAGATAAGATTGGTGCTCCTCCATATGACACGTGTATAAGGGCACATCTGTAAACTGTGCAGTATTATATCATCTCATCTGAAGAGATATTGACCCGTTTGACCGATAAATTGACTAAACTAACTGTTTTGGATGGAAACATGGATGGAGACCTAGATTTGTAAACTTGAAAAAACTGGCCTATGGTTGTCTATCGTTTAATAAATCAAGCCTAGTTCTTAATATAATCCAATTTTAATTATATTAAATTTGAAAAGTCAGTTTTGTGGGATATGACTCTTTCTGTGGAAGGGGCTTATGAAGATGGGGAGATGGTCATAGTTTCGTTGATGTGAAGGTGGTGCTTAGCTTCACACCCATAAATCAGGCCTAGTTCCATCGACATCCACCACCACCAAGAAAACCCTCGTCAGTTTCATCTTCATGAATCAACACCACCACCAAAAACCCTAGCCAATTAATCGCTTAATCATCACCACAAAGAAGGTAATTACCATTTTTATCTACTAATTTGAGGTTTTCTTTGATTTATTTTTCTATGATTTTGAAAATGTTTCATCTACTTCTTAATTTCACCCTAATCTTCTCACATGCTTAATTTTAGGGCAATTTTACACATTACCCATTTAAAATTGGATGAAACTGGAATCATACATCTAAGTTCTATGAAAGATGGTTAAAGTTGTTGTAAACATGAAATTTTTTGTGAAATTGGTGTAAATGTTGTGAAGTTGTGTTGAGTTGTTATTGGTGAACCAGTGTTACTATAAAATAAGATGCAATTAGTTTCATCCAGGTTTAATCTGCAATTTCAGCAGGTATAAACACGGATGAAACTCCAGGTTTAATATGTGATATACATCTATTTTTGATACGTAATGTGGGTTGTGCAAGGCGTGGCAAGCCGGCGTAAAAACTATGCTAAACTTTTCGGAGATTCTCTCTCCAGCCTACCTGGTACTTGTTACTGGAAAAGGCTTCGGTTCTCGGTTCTCGGTAACTGGTTTGATCCAGGTTTATTATATGGTGTACAGGGTTTCATCCAGGTTTAATTGCGATGTACATGGTTTTATCCATGTTTATACTATGATGAAACTGGTTTCGTCTGGAGTTTACACGAGGATGAAACTACTTTCATCCAGGTTTAATATGCCGCTATAGTTTCCAGTAATTATTTATACTACGATGAAACTAGTTTCGTCTGGAGTTTACACGAGATTGAAACTAGTTTCATCCAGGTTTAATTGGCCGTTATAGTTTCCAGTAACTAAATACACACATCCTTGATAAATTATGCATAATCTATAGTTTAGAGTTAAAAATGTTGTTAATAAATGTGCGTGTATATACTTTTGCAGCACGGTAGAGAATTTGTGAGAGTACTGGTGATTAAATAGATAAAAGGGTCGCAACATATGTTACAGCTAGAGAGTTGCGTAAGGGATGAATTAGCATCGGCTAATATGTACGAGGATGAAGAATCCCTCGAGAAAGTTACTGAAAAGTTTTCAGTCTAAATACTTCAAGCAGCATTCTGTTATTAGTTTTCATTTCTCAGTTACCTCACCTTCCATCGCTGAGGGGCATATCAATTTGATTTACGTTTAATTAGTCTTCATAGATTAAAACTGAGTTTACATTTTTTTGGCGGCATTTGCTACATGCATATATATGCAGATTGGACAGGAAATAGAAGGACAGTCTGACAGAAAGATCTGGAGATGAAAGTTGAGAACGGAAATGATAAAGAAATGGTATTTCGGCGGGACTAGGGGATTCTCCCCTTCAACCACTGAGTCCTTGACAACCAGTCTTGGGGATATACTACTCCAGTGATCGTCAACAGGCCTAATTGATTACTGGGAAGTCTCCTTTGGTTCCATTTTACTTATTTTCCCTATTAAGCACAACATTTTGTAATAGGACTACTTCAATGTCATCGCCAGATGTTGTTTCATAAGAATTCTGTGTATGATAATCTATGATTACAATAAATCGCTTACTAGATTGTTAAAGAAACTCCCCATAAAGTAAAATTGATTATGCTTGGAGCCATCGCTTACGCTAAAGAACCACACAAGTCATATCTGTTCGTAAGGACTATGTTTTCTGAAATCTATTCTAATAAATCTGAGAAGTGGATAAAGACATCAATGGATGATTATAACTGAACAAGCAATCAAACACCAAAAGAGGAAACATTAACACCCCTTGGGCTAGAAGTAACTAACCTATACACACCAGCAAGAACGAGCTCTGTTACCTTTGCAGATTAACCATAACCAATACTAATTAGTTGGGCTACAACTACTCTTTTTCAACGAAAAATTCTAGGACTGTAAGTAGATGAGATAAGGTTAACAAATAGCCGAAGCTGTAACAAAGCAAATATGACAACAAGGAAGCTAAGATAGACACCCAGATGTAAGCCAGAGATCGTGCATCTTCACAAAGAACAATTACAATGGTAGCTGTGAAAGTTTCCATCATAATTGGTATAGAGATAAAGAGGGTAAAAAGACCAAGCATCAACTACCTGGGTAAAGATGTCAGGAAATCACGTTCCACAATAATTGTTATAGGAAGTAAAAGAAGGAACAATAATGAAGACCAAAGAGTAGGCGTGACGTCGAGTGAATATGGAACGAATCATATGCATGACAGTCCCATAGCTAGAGCAGCTACAACTCTGCTGAAATGATTGGACGTGATGAATTGGTAAAGAAGAAGGGTTTGTTTTCGGTGGAGATAGATAAATAAGGGCATTTTAGTATGTGAATATAAAAAACAGTTATAAAAGTCGGGTAAAAGTATCTTTTTAGTTCCTGAGCATTTAAACAGTATCAAACTTTACATGTCTTTTTTATCCAGAAACTATTGTTTTAGGACTATTTGACCAATTTTGTGTAAACGAAATTAGTTACAGCACAGCCTAATAAATAATCATAGGAACAAGGGGGTTTATTGCCACCGTAGGAGCGCCTGCAAAGGAAGTTCCTATTTCTAAAAGGCAACATAGTGTCAATTACGCAAAATGTAATCAAATTTGGTGTGTAGACAAGCATTGCTCTGCATAACCGTTTTTTTTAAGAAAAAATTCTCCTAGACTTTCTCCATCCTAATTTTCCTCCATTATCTTCTTCTTTCATCTAGATTTACTCGGTTTTGGGTTTGAGATTTCAGATCCACCGAGCAAATCTAGGAACACTAATTTGTTTTCTGTTTTTGAATAAAAATATTGCTTTTTTGCAATATTAGGTTTATATTTCGTTTTTTTACTTGTTCAATTTCAATAAATATTATTAATGGCTATTACATGGCCTATAAGGGGTTCAATACTCCCACCATTCATTTTTATTTTTGTCGCGCGATAATAACAAGAGATGTAAAGGGCAATACTATCAATCAAGGGTTGTTTTTGCTGCGCGGCATTTATACATTTCAAGAGGGCGGCATTTATACATTTCAAGAGGGAAGCATTTATACATTGATTTGGTGCGCGACATTTATACATTTCTTTGTTGCGCGGCATTTATACATTTCAAGACAGGAGGAGATGTGTCAAGGCAGGGGAGGCATTATCTTGTTCAAGAGCGATAGTTCCGCACAAGCAACCCATATACTTCATGCAATATATTTCTCGCGCGAGATTGACAACAACAGCAAATCACATGAAAGCTAAGTATCACTTTCCTTGAACATTTTACTTACAACAAATAAAAGGTTTTTGATTTGGTTTACTACAACACGGTACAATCGCACAATTACAAAAATTTCACAATTACAAAAAAACGAGAAAAATCTCGCATATATCAATTTATTAAAATTTCTCTTCAATATTTGCTTTGCTTCAAATGACATGGTATTTAACATGGAGAGTAGTAGGGAGCTAAATAAGACATCTTCAACAGGCTAGTAAGACCTCTACAGTAGGCTGCATAAGATCTCATTAGGATCATTTCCATGTTAGATATCTATCAAATGAGACGAAACAAGTCATACAAAGGAAATCAAACAAATAAAACGATTTGAACTTACACATAAATAAAAAAAATTGACATTTGAAATATTGAATACTAATTTAAATTCTTATTTGCATTGCAGCATACCATAGGGCAGGAAACATGAAATAGTAGCTTCATTTGATTTGTTCGCAATACTTCTTATTCGCATTCAAGGATGGATACTTCTTATACTTCTTGAAGGATATTTCATACTTCAAATACTTCAAGAAATGATACTTCTTATTTACTTCGCAAAGCTTCGGAACTTCACAAAAGAATAGGGGCAAGTACGTACTTTTAAGATTAGTATTCTTTCGCGTAGTTCTTTCAACAACGATGATCAAAGACTACTCCAACACCACGCGTCTCGCTCCAAGAACTACACCAACACGGATTTTTTCTTAAAGATCGCTCTTCAAGCAATATTCGAGAAAAAAGAGGCAAAATGTAGATACAAAAATTGGTACTCACCGCGTGGCGCTATTCTAGGGTCGAAGCAAGTTAGCAAAATAGGATCGCATACATATTATCTTAGCCAAGTTTTCTTCATTTGTAAGCAAAATTATATTTATCTAGTTGCCCTATCATATATAAAGAAAGAGAGAAAGAGAGAAAAGGGGGGACACATAATTTGTAAACTAGGGGCAAACCATCTTCTTACTCCATAACCTAAAACTAGATATAGAGCTCTACCCAAAAACTCATTAATGGAGATGCTAAATGTAATACTTAGGTAATTCCAACACTCATAGTGAAGAACCATGGATGTAGATCAGATTGATCGAACCATGTAAAAAATCCTTGTGTCCATTTTACATTTTTAGCATTTCATCTTCATTTTCATGTCTAATATGTTTAGATCTATAGAAATTGTTAAGGGGTGTTAGTTGTGGGATTTCCTGCAACTACAAATGATTTGGGTTTTTTCAGTTTAATTTTGCGCAAGACATTGTTGGTGAAGTTGCAACGTAATATCAACTTCTTTGCTTCGGGAGTGGAAACATAATTTTATGTTTTCTTTCCTGTTTAGTGTTAATTTCCTTCCTGTATGCGAGAGCGGCTCTCCTAATCGCAGCAACCCACCTTGTTTCCTTGGTGGTATAAAAAAATCTAATAATTGGTGTTGCGAGTTCTCAGCACTTGCTTCTTAGTACTTGCTTGATTTCTTCATAACAATATGGCTGCAGCTGCAGTTTTAGGTTCATTCTTGTGAGCACCCAAGTTGCTAATGCCAAGAGCCAAGACCCATAACCAACCAAATTGAAATATAAACATGATCTGGATAATTGGAAGGGTTTATAAACAAAGATTTCTCTGTTCTGAAAGTTTATAGTTCAAAAAACATACTTCAAATTACAAAGTTGATGGAAACTTATAATTGGCACAATAACCAACCAAATGGAAATATAAACATGATCTGGATAATGGAATTGTAAAGACTTCAAGATTGAAAAGATGGCTCAAACTTGTTGAACTAAAGAAGAAGAGCAATCCAACTTCAGTTGACATCCTCACTAGAGCTCCTAGCTCTGTTTGAAGGACCAGCACCATTCTGAAGGTCCAGCTTATTAATGATAGGATTGCATACAGTCTCTAACGCCCTCATTTCATTGTAAACATCCCTTATGGCGGCTAGTTGTTTGCTATCCAACAACTGAAGGGCTTTGTTGACTGCATTATTCATCTTCTTGTTATCGTCCGTTGAAAGCTCGCCTTCGATGCTACTAAACTTGTCCCTCATCTCATATGCGTAATTCTCAAAGGAGTTCCTTGACTCCAGTTTCTTCCTTTGTATTTCATCTTCTTTGTTGTATTTCTCAGCCTCTCGACCCAGCCTTTTGATATCAGCATCCGACAACCTTCCCTTGTTATCTGTAATTTTGATCATACTTCTGTTCCCTGTTGTCCTGTCCATGGCAGTTACATTCAATATACCGTCTGCATCAATATCAAAACAAACGGTTAACTGAGGAACCCCACGAGGTGCTCGAGGAATTCCTCCTAAACTGAACTGACCCAGCAAGTTATTGTCACTAGTATGAGTTCTCTCACCCTCGTACACCTTAACCAACACACTACTTTGATTGTCCACAAGGGTACTGTAAACATGTTCCGTCTTGGTAGGAATGGTTGTGTTCCTTGGGATCAATATATCCATAACACTTCCAGTTGTCTGGATACCAAGAGAAAGAGGGGTGACATCCAACAACACCAAATCTTGCACCTTCTCATTACCATCACCACTCAACTGAGCAGCTAGCAGAGCAGCACCATGAGCTACAGCCTCATCAGGGTTGATGCTCTTGCAAAGTTCCTTCCCGTTAAAGAAATCCTGCAACAGAGATTGAACCTTTGGGATTCTAGTGGACCCACCTACAAGCACAACTTCGTGAATACTTCTCTTGTGCATCTTAGCATCCTTCAAACACTTCTCGACGGGTTCCATACATTTCAAAAACAAATCTATGTTCAGCTGCTCAAATTTAGCACGAGTAATGGATGTATGAAAATCAACCCCTCCATACAGAGCATCTATTTCAATGGTTGCCCGAACATTCGATGAGAGGTCCCTCTTTGCTCTCTCACAAGCTGATTTCAACCTCCTAACAGCTTTTGGGTTTCCGCTAACATCTTTCTTGTACTTCGTATTGAACTCATGAAGAAAGTGATACACCATCCTGTTATCAAAATCCTCTCCTCCAAGATGTGTGTCTCCAGAAGTAGCCTTGACTTTAAAAATGCCCCCCTCAATGGTGAGTATTGAAACATCAAAAGTTCCACCACCAAGATCAAAGATAAGAACATTTTCGGCACCAACACCGGTCGCTTTCTTATCAAGACCATAAGCAATACCAGCGGCCGTTGGTTCATTGATGACTCGAAGTACATTAAGGCCAGCAATTTTACCAGCATCCTTGGTAGCTTGACGCTGAGAATCATTAAAGTAAGCAGGGACAGTAATAACAGCGTTCTTGACGATTGAACTTAGATAAGCTTCAGCAGTTTCTCGCATCCTAGTGAGAATCATGGCTGAGATTTCTTCAACAGAGAACTGTATATCCTTGCCCTTGTAGCTGACTTGAATCATGGGTTTCTTATCTATGCTAGCAATGACTTTGAAGGGCCATAGTATGATATCATTCTGAATAAAGCTATCACCGATATTCCTACCAATTAAGCGTTTCACATCTACAAAATAAAAAACAAAAGAAACGATGTTGAGATGTGAACTCTAAGAGCCATGAGCTCATAAGACTAATATTCTCATGCAGCAAAAAAAAAAAATCTAGCAATTGAGAGAACAAAAAACATTAAAATTCATGAGATTTCACTACACGATATCATATTAGCAATCTATAAAAACATAATGGAAAATCAAAGAACAGAAATATAAAACTGCAGTATAAACAACTAGTCAATGAAATCCCGAAACCAAAATTGGTTAAAAGACACAAAAGTTTACCGTAAATGGAGTTGGTAGGATTTTTAGCAGCTTGATTTTTAGCAGCATCACCAATCATACGTTCAGTCTCATTAAAAGCAACATAAGAAGGAGTAGTGCGATTTCCTTGATCATCAGGAATGATCTCAACACGATTTTTTTGTGGTAACCATACTCCTACACATGAATATGTTGTTCCTAAATCTATTCCTATTGCTTTCCCAACCATTGTTATGATATTAGTTCAATCAAAAGACAAACTCATAAAAAGGAGAACACAACAATAGATAGGAGAAGGTTAAGCTTATTTAGTTTTTTCATAATAGACTTCTACGGATGGTGCAGCATCCAAGTTGTTGTAGATTATTCAGTTAACAAATCATTCATTGCTTGCATGACTATTTCACACAATTGTTTTCCTTGCTTGGTCTTAAGATTTAAATCAAATAGAGTTCTACTGGTACCAAAATATTCTTGATTACATGTAAATAAGTTATTAGGCATATTCTTTTTTGGTTAAAAGTCTTAAACATTTCTTCTACAACTTTCCCTTTCACTGCCCTGAAACATAGCAACAGTCAGATTCGGTCAAACTAAGATTGTGAGGAGGTCATGCCCGGCCTATGAAGATTTGAGGGTGCTCTAAGAGCTCATAACACCTTGGACCATTCTCGAAAGACTAAGAAAATTGAATGAAACAGGGCACCATTATTTAAGATAAAATTTATCTAATTGCTTTTCAATTTCCACCAAAAACCAGATCGTTGTTGACCTTTCAAAGATGCAAAAGTGATCTATACTTGAGTACACATTTTTTCAGTCAACCATCCTAAATGCAACAATTGGATGGTTTAAACCCGAAAGGTGCTGCGCATGATCTCTGTAATATAGTTGACAATTTCTGTTGATGTTTCTGACTAATATGGCACTTTGAACTTGTTTCTTAGTTAAACAATTATTTTACTAATTTTTCAACTATGTTTTTAGTGCCCAGTTTTCCATCTCTTTGGATATTTCTTTCTATTTGCGGATTGCAGATTCTGAACTTTGAACTAGTTTTGTATGGATCAGTGTTACATTGAAGTTACAGAATGAGAGGCAGGCAAATAGGTTATACATATTTGATAACACTTCAAAAACTTCAATTATTATTGCCCTTTTGCCTTGTTATATCATTGTAAGACATTTATCACATTCCTACCGTATAACAATATGAACACCCTAAGACTAAATGAATCTTGTAGTACAGTATTACCATGCTCTGTTATGCGTGAATGTCCAATTTCGGTACTCATCTTACTATAATAAATAACTCAAAAAGTTACTCAAGTCTAATGTCCTTTACACCGTAATTTCTAACAAAAGAAAGTAGTGTTTCCGGTGATTTTTCTAAATTTCGCCATTTCTTCTAATGTTCTAATTCGTACCCATTACAAAAACATATTTGATACGAATGCAAGCTAAGTAAATTAAAGAAGTGTTACTAAAAGAAACTACAAAACAAAAATTGGAAGTTCAGTGGTTTTCAGAACATACCAGACTAGGATTTGAGATACTCCTTTCATTATTGAAGTACTTGGTCATTTAATCCTTGTCCCACGTCCCCACCCCCATCGGATTCGAATCAGTTACCAACTTTTGATGACAGTTTGAGCAACCTTTCTTACAAACTTATTGTTCAGTTTGCATCTTCACATTTCGACCCATTTCTTCTGCTATATGATGACACAATTGAGTAAGCTGGAGTTTTAACTTTCATCTTGAGGAACCCAGTGACATGTATATCATCATCTCTCTGTTGCAACACTAAGAAACTCATGGCGAAGTCTCTGCACATCTAGACAGATCAAATCAACCCACTTGGAGAACATAAACACTAGATGATTGGCACTGGGTTTCGCCGAAACAAATTCAGCTTCTCTTTCAGTCTTATTGACAAACATCTTATCTTCACTTTAAATAAACATCTCCCAAATGTTCTATTCCATTTCCAGCCGTACACAACTTCCATAAAAGCCTACAATGTTCCTTGCTCCATTTTTAGGAATGGGTTCTATCTCTGATCTCACGCAGAGCAAGAACGTTCTTTGGAAAATCTTCAAGTCTTCATGGAAAGGGCTAAAATGCATGTTGCCAAACCCTAATAGAGAAAAGAATGTCAATCGTATCACTGGCGTTGTTACTCCTCAGCTTGATTCCAATTGGGAAACTGGGTTTTCAATTAGAAATTCAAAAGTACCAACACATATATGCAGAATCCACTCACATCTTTTGTTTTCCATCAGAAATTCAAAACTGCCTTTGCAGAAAGTTGATGCAGCTGCAACTGCAATCATCGAGCTAATGGAGATGATAGGGCGTGGTCTATTCCACCAGTTTGGCTAATGCGGCATATCGGAGGGTTATTTTCTTCCTTAAAAAAAATCCTATTATTGGGGCTTTGAAGTCAATGGTCTTTTGGGGGCTTTCTTGGGTCATGAAATAGCAAATCCAATAGCCCCTTATCCTATTATTTTCTAATGCCTAATATACCCTTGATTGAGTAAACTAATTAAGATTAGTGTTAATTAGGATTAATCATTGCACTAATTTTATCAAAATCAAAAACTTTTTTTCATCAAATTTTTTCTTCTTTTTTTTGATTAAGTAGGAGAATTCTGAGGATTTTTTTTTAACTTTTTTGAAAATCAACCACCTAATATGGTAAAGCATATCCTTAAATTATCCAGGATAACCTAATATGTAGAAGATTTTGTTGATTAAAATCGGAAAACATCAATTAAAAATCGGGGTTTTTTGCAGTTTCGGTTGGGAAAACATCAAATCCCAGCCGCAACCGACACTTATTCGGCTGGGATCGACCCAACCGTAGAAAGCAAAAACCGTTGGGAAATGATGGTGTTCCAAACCGTATTTTTTATTTATGACGGGAAATAAAGAACTCGTAGCCGAAATCATTTTTCTGATTTTTTTTTCCCAGCCGTAACTTGTTCTGGAAACCAAAAAAAATCAGAGAACTAATTTCGGCTGGGAATCTAAGAACTCCTAGCCGTAAACACCTTCAGAAACTTTTTTTTTAACCCGAAATTCATAAAATCATATTTTTTAACCATTTAAAAGCAAAAATAAATTGTGGGTTTTTTTAGTTTTTTTTTTTTATGATGATCACCATCTTTATTATGATTTAATGAAAAGGAGAAAGAGAAGATAATAATTTTGGGTTTTCTTTATGATCATCGTTCTCATCATGATGGAACTATGATCATCATCTTTATCACAATTTATGAGTGAGAAGAGAAGGATGGGGAGAAGATAATAGATTTAGTGTTTTTTTTAATGATCATCATGATTTGTAAATGAGAGGAGAAGGAAAAGGAGAAGATTATAGATTTAGGATTATTATTATTTTAATGAATAGTGAAATTTAGGCAAGGGTATTTTTGACTTTTTCATATACCTTGAGTCCCCCTATCCATTTTTTTGCTACACATAGTATTTTAGTCCCCAAAAACTCACCCCCTTCGGCCCAATAATAGGATTCCTCAAACAATAGTCCCTCTACTTTCAAAAAAAAAAAAAAAAAAAAAAAAAAGTCCCTCTTTTTGTGCAAAAGTTTCCCTATCATTTTTATTTTTTTTCCCTTTTTGCTATATTTTTAGGATAAAATGACACTTTGTTGAAATGATAAAAAATTTAACACTTTTGTAGAAAGTGTAACGTGAAATTTCTCAGATGTATAACCGATGCAGATTTCATAAGAATTTGCAGCCGACATATTTTTCACCGCTGCAATTTTCTGCAGTATAACAAGCGGGACTCTGGTATATGAAATTACAAGAAGAATGTTAAAAATGGAGTTGTTTGAGAAAATAAACATTTGTACACAGCAAACTTAGAGCCCAATAGAAAATGCATACAAAAACATCAATCCCTATATACACTATAACCCCTATAATTTATCTGGCTAAATTAGGGCCTACTGTGATTAATTTGGCCCTACCACTACAAGACAAAAAAGAATAATTTGAAGTAAAATGAATAACCCCTTATCCAATTATTTTACTAAATGTCAAAACTACCCCTGATTGATTAGTGCTAATTTGGGTGATTAAATGATGTTTAATCAAGTTAACCCTGAAATCAACTACCATTAATTCATCATCAAAAACTTGAAAAAAAATATTTATTTTTTCCAAAACTCGATCCAGAATCGGTTGATGTTAGTGCATTTGTAAACCGATTCTAGGTTGAGTTTTTTCAAAGGATGAAGTAAACCCGGAATCGGGTTTTTCAATACATATATAAACCGATTGTAGGAATCAGTGTTTATATATGCCCACATAATCCGATTATGCCTTACTTTCATAAACAAAATATTCATTACATAGTTTAGTAAGTTAGCGCATTACATACATAGGATTCGGTATGGGTATTCTAGAATTTGACACATCAAATGTTCGTCAATGAACCTCCGAGCACGTCGGTACAACGTCGTATATTCTCTATGATGAATGAACATAGTTTCCCCATTACGAATTCTCCATAGCCCATTGAAACGTTCCAGCTGAAATTCAGTGAATTCTTAAATGTTAGTATGCGAACTTTTAACGATGACATAAGAATAAATATTAGTAGGAAATACCATTTGGTCCTAAAAATAATATATTAGAGTTAGTTTGGTCCAGTTGACCCAGTCAACTGTCTGTTTGGTCATTTTTTATAATATATATTGTTGTTTGGTCCTAAATATTATTGTTTGGTCATAGGGTGGACAATACCCATGCGGGATGACGTCATCAACGATGTCATAATCTTTTAATAGTGACACAAATGTCGTTTTCTCTTTTTCTCTCTCTTAATAAAAATAAATAAATAAAAACTTAAAACTAAAATATATTTTGAACCACATGTCCAAAAATAATAAATTTTACATATTCGGAAAGCCCTCGACGAGAGCTTTCCAACGAGTACTATTGTTGCTATGTTTCGGAGCTTTTAATTTTTACCTAATCCTTAGGCTAAAAAAGAACTATAAAATGAACTATATACGAGTTCATTATACAAAATGAACTAATTTAATGAACTACCATACTAGCTAGTTCATTCTACAGAATGAACATGTCATGATTAAGTAACATACGAGTTCATTCTACAAAATGAACTGGTATAATGAACTACTATTACGAGTTCATTCTACAATATGAACACCTATCACGAGTTCATTCGACAATATGGACTATCATTTACAAGTTCATTTTATAATATGAACTACCATAATGAACACCTATTACGAGTTCATTCTACAATATGAACTATCATACTTGATTATCATTACGAGTTCATTTTATAATATGAATTATCAATCCTACAATATGAACAACCATTATGAGTTTATTCGACAATAAGAACATCTATCACGAGTTCATTTTACAATGTGAACTATAATAATCAACTACTATTGTGACTTCATTCTTAATAAGTAAGTACTTTTATGAGTTCATTCTACAAAACAAATTGCTAGCATATACGAGTTCATTCTACGAAATGAACTGCTAGAAGTAGAATGAACTACCGTGTTCTAAAATAGTGTTCATTCTTGGATATGAACTACTATTATACCGAAAAAATCAAAATTTCGAAACATAGTATAATATGTACTCGTTGTGTAGATCTCGACGAGACCTTTCTGAATATATAAAATTTATTAATTTTCGACTTATATTTTGAGTGATATTTCATTTTAAAGTTTTTTTATTTATTAATGTTAAGAAGAGAGAGAAAAAAAAAAGAGAGAAAAAAAAAAAAAAACACGTGAGTGAGGAAGAGAAAAAATAAGAAAGAGAAAGGGTATTTTAGATACTTTAATATTTTTGAATAAATAAGGACCAAATAGAACTCCCTTTTTGTTGGTGGACCAAATTAACTTGGGACCACATAAAATAGGATTATTTTCCCTAAATATTATCGGATCACTCACTTTTTCTCTAAGAGGAGCTTGTGGATGATGTTGGTAAACCATATTTCTAACTTTAACATACTCTCGCATTGCACTTTTTATGTAGTTGAATCGGAATGCCAAGTCTCTCCATTTGCGGTTATTGGGATTCCCGGTACGCCCGTAAAAGAATTCTTTAACTCTCTTCCAAAACATTGAATAGATTTCATTCGGACGTTCACGGAACGTATTAGCACAAATCTTCATGCGGTTCCCACTCCATTTTCTAGGCTAAGTGTGTGATGTGGGAGTGGCTCAAAGAGGTTGTCTTTATATAGATAAAGACTCAACGGCAAAAAATTTCAAATTCAATTCGAACAATCGGAGTTTAGTATGTCCACATAGTCCGATTGTGTCCTCTCAATAATCAGATTTTAATATTGCACATGTAATCCGATTCTTGGCGAAAAAAAGTTACAGAAGAACTGCCACTTTTCCTTGCAATAATCGGATTACAAGTGATGCCAACATAGACCGATTATAAAAGTTGTCAAAATCTGCCTCTCAATAATCGGGTTTTAATGTGTCACTTGTATTCCGATTCTTGGCAAAAAAAGATACAGAAACATTGTCACTTTTCATCACAGGAATCGGATTACATGGGATGCCCACATAATCTGATTATGTTTTTAAGTTTTATTATTAAGAGTTACTGAGGGTAAATTGGTAGTATTAATATTTTTAAGGGGGTAAATTTGTAGTTTCATCAAATTTAGACATCCCTTATCATTTCCCATTAGATGAAGTAATTCATAGGCCCAAATTAATCACAGTAGGCCCAAATTTAGCCAGGATAATTTAATCCACGATAAATTAATAATCACGATAAATTAATAAATTATTCCGGTCCCGAGTCCGGACCAGCGTGCTAAATTAATAATTCGCTAAATTTATAAAATGATAACTTTTTTTAGCTTTTTATAGGTCCCTTCGAATATATAAATTAATAACTCTCAAATTTATATAAATTTAGTTTTACATTTATGCTAATTTGGTAAAAAATGATTTAATCGTGACTTAGTTTTTCTTAAAATTGATGTCACATTGAATTTCAACTTGGATTTTTCTTAAAAGAAGATTTTTTGGTGTTGTCGTTTCCTGATGCAATAAAAACATATCCAATATCTTTGCAGCTATGATAGCTTCGTTAGGGAAGGTGGCTCTGCAACTACGGTTTCATCTTCGACTTCCACATCATCACTTTCATCTTTTCCCATGACACTCTCAATTATTTGTTCGTCAGTCAACAAATCTGAAATAATGTCCTTTTGTGGGCAGTTTAAAAGAAATTCAACATCCATTCCACTGTGATAACTAAATCCATTGATTAAATTTTGCAATTTGTTATAGGGAAAACTAATTTGTTTATGGGGAAAGCTTTTTAAGGGGAAAGCTGATATACTAGAGATGTGTATAGGGGGAAATTTTACTGAAATTTACTTTTACATATTAATTTGTATTACCAGATGACCATCTGACCAAACTCATATCCAACTGAGTTTGACGGAAGATTTTTCAGCAACTAAACTTTTGTAGCTTCACTGTAACAACTAACAACGACAAGAAGACTAGTTTCACCTAAATTGCAACATGAACACAACAGGTGTTACTTTGAATCTTCTTCTTTGTATTTTTTTTCATGTTTTTTGATGGCTTAATCAGAATTTATCTCATGTACTTCTAGCTCTTTCTATCTGTTCTATAGTAATTCTTGCAACTAAATAATTGTTTTAGTCCACAAAGTACTATAACTAACTCTGTTTCTGAATTTACTCTAATTTAATCCATCGATGAATGTATTCTGGAGTTTGGTTTTGAAGAAAATTTTAGTTTTTGGAATTTCGTTCATATGTATGTGAATTTTTGTGTTTATGCATGACGAGTGTTCGATAAAAATGTATCACAGATTATCATGAGTGAATTTTTGCACGACATGTCAGTAGGACACTCTTCCGTGCTGTAACTATCAACCTAGGTGGTATTCAATATAAAAAGAACCTAGTATGGGTGCTTAGATGGGCAGCTGCTTTTGGAAATAGGATTCACCTTAATTTTACTAGTACGGTGTATAATTGGAATCTTGTTTTCGTGTAACTCTTTTCCTTTTCTTTGCTCTTTACTACTTCATGTAGTACTCTATACATTCTTCTATTGTTAATAATATTCTCTCTTCCGATCAAAAAAATATATAAAAAGAGCTTGATTAATGCAACGCATGTCATGAAGTGTTTGTCGCATTCAAATGCAAACATTGGAAATTATACTTGAGCTCAAAGTATCCTTCACCTACGTACACAACAAAACTTTGTATATATTAAAAGTGAAGTCCTTGGATAATAATACATGTACATGTTCAAGTTCATGTTTTTGTTCTTCGCATTCACGTTCTTCTTCTTCTTCTTGTTCAAGAGGTTCTTCTTGATGGTGAAAAAGTTCTATACTTAAGAACTACTAATTTTTGCTAGTATCGTTTGAGTTTGCTCCAATCATAGTTATCCCAAGCATCTTTCTCATTCATGTTGTTTGTTGTTTGCTCACGGAAGTGGTTTAGGGTAAATAGTTTATGGATGTATTGATTCATTTTGTTGATTTTATTTTTAAGAATTAAAAATATTTTAATAAACTAATTAATATAAGGATGCCATTCCGGGCTTTTATTGAAAATAAACAAGGAGTTAATTACATTTGAATGGCTGGGAGTCGGGGGACAATCTGTGCACCAATACCCTTTTGGATAGCCAAACCTACCCTAAAGAAAAGTAAACCCCCTACTTTGTTGTTAACGTCGTAGTTGGCCAAACAGTTCTTCAATCTCTTTAACAGAACGACAAAGTCTTCTCATAGTTCCCCTAAAGTCGAGAATGCCAAGGCATAAAATCGGTACCCTTAGGACGTAAATTTATCCACATATTTGTTGTGCTTCCGAACAACCGCAGCAGAAATAGCATGTCACGGTGTGAAGCTACAAATTCCTTCGCCTGATTTTTAAAATGGTGACATTCCGGTGACATCAAAACAAGTATCTTGTCCGTTCTCCCAATTATATATGAAAATGTCAGCGGGCTTGAGACCATTTGAAGTTTCCGATAAGAGGCCTAACGAGACTTCTTTGGCAGCTGCAATACCGCATATGTAACAGATGTCCAAGAGGACGTCCCTTACCAGGTTGTGTCGGAATTTCAGTCCAACTTCACTTGCACAATGGAGTGCATGGTCTCCAAAAACGTCCATATGACGGCCGTAGCAAGAGCATGTACTGTCCTCAGGGAATAATGGTATACCAAGTCGATATTGCGCAACTGCACGGAACTGTCGTGGCCCAAGTGATTGGTTAAGACATGGAATTGGGATGGCCTTCAAATAATCCATAGCATGATCAAGTTTATTGCATTGCCTCAATATTGCGTCTCTCTTTGTCAGAACAAACTTAGTTGGAATCTCTTTCTTAACGACACCAAAAAACTGTGCTGCCAGGGTTTTCATTGGATGGGGGGCAAAACAGCTGATATTAAAGGAGGAGAGACCACAAGCTTGCGAAAACTTGTTGAGTGCGTATTGGTACTGGTGGCTCGGTGTACTGGTATCAACAGAGATGCGAATAGTATTATGTAGTTGCCGAGTCTGTGTTTGTGAAGCAAGGTAACAGTAATGGCTTGTGTCTGCAATTGTATAGACACCAAACCCTCCATCTTTGATTGGTAATGTTGCCAATCTTTGTTGAAGAGGGCCAAACCCAGATCCGTCACCTGTGATCAAATGTTGAAGGTATTGTAATAAGTGCTGATCATAGTGATTTGTAGCCGCATCTAGGACTTGGGGGTTTGTAGTTCGCAAAGTGAAATACAATCGAGAAACGCCAGTGCAGTTTCTTAGTAACAAAAGTTCACTCTGCAGGTCCTTTAACTTCTTCACAGATTCCATAAGTTTGATTGTTTTATCGGCTCTGAACATCACCAAGTCGTTGCAGAACTGGTCATTATTTAATATATAATTTAATAATTATTAATTTATGTGATTATTTAATATCGCGATAAATTGATAAATTTTACCGATCCCGACGCTATTATTTTATTGGGGTTATACTGTATGTACCTACTAGCATGAATTTATTAGTTGATCGATTTTGGAATTCCAGCATTGGTATAGCTTCTGTCAAAGGACCAGCACCACCATGATGGTACATCTTTCTGATGATAGGCATTCTCTAAGTAATCCTTCACCTTATTATTAGCATTCATTGTTTTTATCCTACGACACCTTCAACTCTATTTTTATTCACCGTTTGCTTCACGTTGTATGCGTAATGCTTCATTTTCTGATCTGTATTTCTTAGCGTCTCGGACCATCTTCTTAATTTCCGTAGTCGACAACCTTCCTTTTTTGTTAACAACAGTGATCCTATTTTTGATCCCACTTGTCTTATCCTGGGCAGACACATTCAATATACCATTTGCATCCAAATGAAAGCATACTATGATTCTAGGCACACCACGAGGTGCTGGGGGGATTCCTGTTAGCCCAAAAGTCATTTTCCCGGAGTTGTGTTAGTCAAACTCCGGGCAAGTTATAAGTTTCCCCAATGATTTTATTCTGGACAGTTCTTACAGATGTCTATGCTCCATTGTCATGAAATTTTTGGGAAATACGATTTTGAATGCAACTAAATATTGTTTATTGCTTGGTCTTTCCGAGCCAGTTGATTTTATAGCATCTTGATGTCATGCGTTGGTTTATTAGTTGCTAAATGTGAATTTTAAATTTCATTTCTCGAATTGATAAAATTCACATAATTGGTAACTTACAACTTTTATCTTCACACTAACTTTGATCGCGTCATTATAGGCATACAGCCGCTGAACAGAATGTACATGCAAGCAAGTGGTTGGCATTCTGCATTCGTCTACTAAGAAATAAAGGGAGAATCTAGTCATTTGAATCCAGTTTGTCGTTATTTTTCTTGCTTAACAAAGAAAAAAAAAGTACAAATATCAAATGAACAATCAGGTTAGATATATAATTACATAGCTTGTTCTTAATTTCATCAGTTTTCAGTAGCGTGAACTCTTACGGAGACCTAGATGAACAATCAGGTTGTACAACTTTCAACACCATCTGCTGAAGTCCTTATTGAGAGGTGATTCTCCTTGACAGAAGGTTTAGGCAGTGGTGAATAAATAAACACACGATTGAGTTTCACCATTAAAACAGCATTTTCTTTATGTTTGCAAAACAATTATATGTTGTAAAGCATTTGAAAAATATCCTACAAATTAAACATAACTATTGCATATCAATATATCCTACTTGTAAACCGATAGAAAGATGGATGATCTTTGAAAATGAGTATTACAAAATTAGATGCCTTAAAGGTACCCACAAATAAATGTGACAAAGGGAGTTGATTGATGAAATTAATATTTGTACACTGATATTGAAAGCTCAAAAAGAAAATGCACACCAAAAGAAAATTCACATTTGTATTAGTCGACTCCTTGGATTTCGGAGTTCCAGCACCGCTAGCTTCTGTCAAAGGAGCCAGCACCACCCTGATGCTAGCTCTTTCATATTTCTGTTAGCATCGTCAATGCCAACTTGTTCTTCACTATATCCAACAATGGCATTCCGACTGCAACCTCAATCTTCTTCTTCTTATCCTATATATGCTAGCTTCACTCTTTTTTTATTCATCTCTTTCTTCACGTTGCATGCGTAATGTTTCATCTTCTGACCGGTATTTCTCAGCGTCTCGGACCATCTTCTCAATTTCAGTACTCGACAACCTCCCTTTATTATTTACAACAGTGATTCTATTTTCGATCCCAGTTGTTTTATCTTTGGCAGACACATTCAGTATACCATTTGCATCCAAATCAAAGCATACTGTGATCTTAGCAACACCACGAGGTGCTGGAGGAATTCCTTTTAACTCAAACTGACCCAGCATGTTATTGTTACGGGTTTTAGTTCTCTCACCCTCATACACGGGAAACACCACAACAGTCTGATTGTCCACGGTCGTAGTGTAGATCTTTTCCTTCTTAACGGGGATGACTGTGTTCCTGGGGATCAATGTACTCATAGTACCATTACTAACCTCAACACCAAGAGAAAGAGGGGTGACATCCAACAAAACCAAATCCTGTACCTCCGCATCACCGTCACCACTCAAAATAGCAGCTTGCACTGCAGCACCATAGGCCACAGCCTCATCAGGGTTGATGCTCTTGTTGAGTGGCTTCCCACTAAAGAAATCCTGCAATAGAGACTGAACCTTTGGTATTCTAGTGGATCCACCAATGAGGACAATTTCGTGAATGTCTTTCTTATCAATATTCGCATCCCGCAAACAGTTCTTAACAGGTTCCATGCATTTCTTGAACAAATCCATGTTCAACTCTTCGAATTTAGCACGAGTAATGGGCACATGAAAATCTATTCCTTTATATAGAGCTTCAAGTTCGATGGTTGACCGTATATTTGATGAGAGGACTCTCTTTGCTCTCTCACAAGCTGTTTTCAACCTCCTAACAGCCCTTGCATCTCCACTGATGTCGTTTTTGTGCTTCTTCTTGAACTCTTTTATAAAGTATTCCACCATCCTGTTTTCAAAATCCTCTCCTCCGAGATGGGTGTCTCCAGTTGTAGCCTTGACTTCAAACTTGCCCCCGTCAATGGTGAGTATAGAAACATCAAAAGTACCACCACCAAGATCAAAGATGAGAACATTGTTTTCACCAACATTTGACACCTTTTTATCAAGACCGTAGGCAAATCCAGCCGCCGTTGGTTCATTAAGAATTTTCAGTACATTAAGACCAGCAATTTTAGCAGCATCCTTGGTAGCTTGACGCTGAGAATCATTAAAGTAAGCAGGGACTGTAACAACGGCATCCTTAACAACCGTACCAAGATAAGCTTCGGCAGTTTCTCTCATCTTAGTGAGAACCATGGATGATATTTCCTCAGCCGAAAACTGTAAATCCTTCCGGCCCCTGTAATTGACTTGAATCATGGGTTTATCGTTTAGGCCAGCAATGACTTTGAAGGGCCATAGCTTCATATCACTCTGAACAAAGCTATCGCTGAATTTCCTACCAATTAAACGTTTTGCATCTATAAAACAGAAACAACAGATTCAGAAATGATCATGACATTATTGAATTCCCTATATAACGCAACACTGAAATACTGCCTATCAAAAACAGGCATGCTATACTAAAATATAATCCTCGATCGTTAAAACAGCTTACTACAATAAAATTCATACTCATAAGATACAAAAAAATTGTCGAATAACCAACATATGTTCATGAAACTCGGATATCAGACTGATATAAAGATGTCAAAGTTAAAGCTTACCGAAAACGCTGTTGGTAGGATTCATTGCGACTTGATTCTTAGCACCTTCACCAATCATGCGTTCAACATCATTAAAAGCAACATAAGAGGGAGTAGTTCTATTTCCTTGGTCATTAGTAATAATCTCAACACGGTTATTTTGCCATACAGCAACACACGAATATGTTGTTCCCAAATCTATCCCTATTGCTATTCCAACCATTATTGCAGCTCAATCAAGTAATCAGAACACAAGCAGAAAAAATCGAACTTTTTTTTTTTTTTTTTTTTGATCCGGAGAAGAGAAACTTGAAAAAGATGGGAAAAGGAGAAGGATTGAGCTGATAAAGTTTTTCCCTTCTCAACTGACGTTGTAATATGGATGGTCAACTGGTCATGGTTGATTCAGCACCAAAAATAACTCTGGAATCTTGTAGAAATGGATAATAGAATAATAATCCAAGTTGATTTAGATTATTAAGCCATTATTTCAGTCATCCCAGCACGATTACTTGTCTAGTTGGTCCATTAGTTGCCTGGTCTTTGGATTCTAAATCAAACAGAATCCTTCTGGTACATACTTTATTTTATGTGAATGCAACATATCTTGGCAATGGCACTCCACATTCCTACAATACAAATCATGAGTGGCGGACCCACAATTCTAGGTAAGATGGAGGGTTGACTCCATCTGCACTTATTTGGCTCCGGTGGACCCAAAGTCACTGTCCCGGAGTTGTCTTAGTCAAACTCTTTGGAGGGTTATAAGTTGCCCATATGATTTTATTCTGAACAGTTCTTCCGGATGTCAAAACACTAGCTAGCGTCATTGAATTTCTTGAAATGAAACTAAATATTACTCGTCGCTTGGTCTTTATCAGGCCGGAAGGAGTGTTGATAGGAAAAGTCAGTTTGCATGATTCTATGAAAGTTTCTTCCAGTGGAGACTATATATGCCTCAAGGAAAAGCCAAGAGATGGTTATTAGACTTGTGAAATTATCCACTTGGTAATTATATTTTTATACTTGCAAGTGGTTGCCATACTGAATTCGTCTAATAAGAAAAGACTGACAAAGTAAACAAAAACAACCAAAATAATTCAATTCGAATTGACAAAAAATACTCATATAAACATCGCTTGTGAATCTAAAAATGGAATACCAAAGAACATGTAATTGGGCGATATTTTTCCTGTACCTGCCGGCATAGTTTTTCAATGCCGGCAATCCATCGTTCATGCCGGTATCATTGAAAAACCATACCGACAGCTACAGTAAAAATATCCTCAAATTAGTTTATGTATCCCCCAATTAATTGTTCATACCAAAATACATTTTTTATTTTCTTTTTTAAGCAGAGCTCAGTGATATTTTATTAACCAAAGGAAAAATAAACAAAAATGAGGAGGGTTAGGCCGACCCGAACTCAAAAGAAACGAAGAGAGAAGTAAAATATGCAGAAACATGTTACCAAATGTATCTAAATATATAACCAGCAAGATACGAAATCACGACCCATAGTAGAAACTATGAACTGATAGAGATGGTTGATCCCTCTACTGTGTGTCATTGGAGCCCTCCTACATTATTTTTTAATTTTTATTTAATTTTTAAATTTTTTCTTGTTATCTTTATTTATTTATTTTTTGTTAAGGAAAGAAACTATTATTAATCATCATCAACAGAAAGGAGTTTACGAAAATTTGATGGGAGTCCCGTAACAAACTGAGCTCCAATCCCGTTTTGAATGACAACACCTAACCTATGGAAAAGAAAATCTCCAACCTTGACATTCGCATCATGACTGACCATGTAATTACGTAATCTCTTCAGAAAATCTATCATATCACTGCCCAACTCTCCTAAGGTGGTGAAAGCAAGGACACCAAAGCTAAACCCCTGAGCTGAACACTTTTCGAGATATTTAACATTCTTCATGGCTACAGCTTTAGAAATCGCTTGTCCTGGAGAAAAAGCCGATACACCTTTACCTGTGAGAGGAGAAACACCTGTTACGTCCAAACACATGTTATGCCCGTTAACCCAATTATAAACTAGGATATCAGCGGGTCTCAAAGCCGAACCATCATCAGATAGGAGCCCTGCTTCCTTCCTGGATGGGACTCCTGCACGATAAAACATATCAGCGAAAGTGTCACGAATAAGGTCATGTCGGAATTTGAGACCAATTCCTTTGGTACAGTGTACAACATGATCTCCAAAGATATCCATCTCCCAACCACATGCACAACATACATCACCCACCTCAAAAAGGGGGATACCCAATCTATGACGCACAACTGATCGAAACTTCCTAGGACCAATATGTTGGTTCAGTCCATCAATAGGTACAACCAATAAATAATCTTGAGCGTGTTTAGTCTTGTTGCATTGCCACAAAACCGTATCACGTGCAAACATAACAAAGTTCGTGGGAATTTTCTTCATCACAGCATCAAAGTAACTAACCACCACATAGGAGTCTACAATACCACATACCTGGTTATATGCACTAAACGCGTGACCAAGACTGGGGCTCCAACCATCCACATAGGAGTGCCGCGAGATATTGCGCTGCTGAGAAATTGTTTGTGTATAAGACGCCACATAACAGTATTGCATCGTGTCCTTCATGGTATAAACTCCCATCCCACCGTGCTTGATAGGGAGGGTGACTATTCTCTGTTGAAGCAGCCCAAAACCAGGTCCATCACCTATAAGAAGTTGTTGTAAGTATTCGAACAAGTTTTCATAATGCAACGGCTGAGCATCATACAAGTATTCAGGTTTAACCGTGGGTATAGAAAAGTAGAGTATGGAGACTCCACTGCAGTTCCGAAGGAGTAATAGCTCACATTGCGGATCCTTAAGCTTCTTAATAGCTTCCATCAGTCCCAAAGACTTATGCACCCTACTAACAACCAAGTCCTTGCAAAATTGTGGATCTGAACTAACTGGGCCACCAAGTAACTTCACGCCTTTCTTTGGCTTGCTGATCCCATCAGGAAACACCCCTGAAGCTAAACCCCTAGTGTCAACCACGGGCCAATAAATCTTTGTCTTAGATACAATGAGGTTTAATCCCAGAGAAGGACCCTCTTGTTGAACTATTTGTAGGGCTTTCGAGACCATCATAATATCACCAATCAGCGTCCGTCATTAAGGTACGAGGCCTGGATATCCAAAGTACATTTCTCTACAATTTTGTGGACAAGTGGGTGGAGTGTTAGAGAAAACAGGAGGGGGTCACCCTGCTGTACACCCTGCACAGAGAATAAAGTATGATCCAAATAATATAAATGCGTAGGATTGGAGTAGCAAAATTCCACCAAATAAGCAATAGAGGGGCATCGTAATCTTAGTTCCCTGAGCATAGCAGACTTGTCGACTGAGTTAAAGGCGTTAGAGAAATCTACCATTAGCATAATACGCGAATCAGTCTCACCATACAATTCCAACAAACGATTAGCCGTATGACGCCCCAACCCAATCACCTTCTTAGCTAATATGATTACAACCTAATTGAAGCATCAAACCTAGATTACCGATTCTAAGAATCATAATTACATAAAGTGCTAATAACAAAACCCAAACTCTCTGATATTATACAAATGACAAATCTCTTGAGTGATATGAATATATTAATGCGTTGTTTTACAGAATAAATATAGAATACCTATATATAAAAGATTCACAACATCTCTAACATCGCTAAGAGCTTTAATCTATGAAAATGGATATCTTCACGCGCACCATTGCTTCTGATTACTGAAATTGAAGTGGGAACGAGTGAGCACATCATCCCAAAGGAGTGCCCAATGGAAACATATAACTTTCAAGTAATCACAAATATGCTTCTCAGTTCTAAAGAATGGTAATAAAAAATGTCATCGTGCATAATATGCATAAGAGTGATTTCCCCAAATACCTCGATATAATATTGTCTCATCTGGGTCATTAACGAGATAAATTAGGTTATAAAATAAAAAGTAATACTATTACGCTTTACGCGTTAGATAGCTATATTGTACTTCCCATGCTATATAATATCTACACTTCCCGTGCTGAATAAGACTTAGCAAGGAGCTGTGAGGAGACCACAGTCACTCCTTGCGGGGAATTCACACAAACACACATCAAATTATTTACTCAACAATCAGCAAGCATCATAATAACATTCATGAAAGAACGGTCATTCTAATTCCACTTCCTCAGATATTGCATACCATAATAACAATATCCGTAAAAGACCACCTCCGGATGATCAACAAAAGTGATGCTAGAACAAACCAAAAATATGTCACTCAGATTTCGCCAAACTTATTGGAGAAAGCGAAAGAAGAATAACTCCAGAATCGAATGATAGCGCCATCCACACGGAGTGTCCATACAAACCATGATTCTGGAAATTACCACCGTAAGTCCCGAAGATTTTGTAATCAAGCATAGTATGCAAACGAACGGATTCTCACAAGAAAATTTTGTAAAAGTAATATTGAGAGACGAAGCCCCTATATAACGATATTGCCTCATCTGGGCTAAAATAGACATAAACATAGATATGACATTTGGAGAATCCAAACAATGCATATTACACAACATACCCAATCAATTACACACAAATATGCTCATAAGAAATAAAGACACATCGTGCTCGCAATTTAAAGGAACTTAGTGATTACAAGAAGGTTACAGAGTTCCCACCTGAATTGATGACAAGCCATGCCTACCTCGAGATCCACGATCCACGGGTTCATCCTTTGAATCGATCGTTGTTAATAAAGACTAACTGTTAATCACACAATCACTCTAAGAGATTAGCCAAAAGGCTCACACAAGGCCCATAACATAATTTCGTACAAGTCTCTAGTTATAGGCTAAGGGGATTATCTAATGGTTCTAAGCCCATCTATGGTTCTACACCTTTTCATTGTCTATCTTTAGCATACCTAAAGGTTTTCTAATTCAATTAGATTGGTTCTATAGTCCATATGATAAGTCTAATGAATATCTCCAACTTTGTAGAAGGTATCACACTAATTCGGACCATAAAGGGTCTAAATCGGCAAAATAGGAAAACTAGTCATAAACCCAAGTCCACTAAACCGGCCATTTAAAATAAGGTCCAGTCCATCTGAGTCAACCAACAATCACTAATAGTCAAAGAGGTCAACTAACGGTCTACGCCCGAGGTCAGGTCAACATGTAAGAGTCAACAGTCAAAGTCCAAGGTCAAACGAGTCGACTGGTCATTGACTCAGGTCTAGTGACTCGGTGAGTCAAACTGATTCGACTCAGTCAGATTTACTATGTCAGACACACTGAATCAGTCAGACATCTGACTGAACAGCAAGGCTCAAGGATAAAGCCTTTGCACAGGCCAGAGCCATTGCTCAGGATAAAGAACACTAATGCACCATCATGGTGCAACACCAGAATCAACACACTAGCTAAGCTACAACCGAGCATCCACTTCTCCCTGCCATAATTTCATCTCCAACTCTACTTCATTAACATTTCAAATCTACCAAACTAAAGTTATACATTCATTCTTAATCAAACTTTGAATTTCAATTACAAATACAAACTAAGTTTACCTGCAATTGCAGTAGCTACAGTAACTATCTTCTCAACTCAAACAAACCAGCAGACTACAATCACTGCACAAATTCCCAGAGTTCTGCCTACTCCTATTTGAAAATTCAATCCATTCAATCCACTAACAACCCCTGTTACCAACATCCATTCCACAACAACAAAACCAAACTTCAAACAATCTTTCCACCTGCAATTCAGTTCAACAACAAACTCCATTTCCATACTATAGTAGTACTAACCAATCACTACCACCAACAACATTCAACCTACCTCCCTGTAACTCATCTTCTGCGAGACTAATTCCCTAACTGAATTAACATCAGCACAACAAATTCCAGTTTTGCAATTTCAACTACACTTCATGTTCCCATGTCAATAACATCTTAACAGAATTCTTCAGAAGCCATTCATTCAAAACCACCAACACAATTACAGCTCTTGCAATACTAATACATCCATCTCAATTCTTAGCTTCAAAACAACCACAGTTCCATCACAAACTAACCCTGACCATCTCAATCTCATTGACGTAACTACTAATAATCTCATTGATAGAAATACACATCTTTACTAGGTTTACTAAGAAAGACAGTTACCTCAAATTAGTCATGTTGAAGAAACTGAAATAAAACTCTTTCCTCCCGAGTCTTGAATCAACACCAACAACCTTCATCACCATCTTCAATTCTCAAAAACCCTAATTCTTAAATTGGGGAAGAGCATGAAACCCTAATTCTTCGATTACTCTTCTCCTCTGAAATCTAATCTTCGAATTGACACAACAATCATCTTATTCTATTCATGTTCTCGATACCCATCTTCAATTGGTGTCTCAAATCAAACCTTCACCGAAATAACAAAAACCCTAATTCCGATTCTCTGGAATCCTCTTTTTCTGCTGAACCTAAATCAACAAATAACCATCTTCACCACTAAAACTCCTGCGTGACTCTTTACCAACTTAAAAACAATCTCAGGATCATGAATTGATTCTCAAATTCATCAACAGATGGTGAATAAAAGAAGAAGAACGAAAAGAAGAAAGAAGAAGGAAGAGAAAGAAAAAGAATGAATGAGCTTATCTGCTCGATGGGTTCTGATAAGGCCAAAGGCGAATGATAAAGGCACACATCACTTGGATACGGGCACCCAGGTATTTTATCTGAGAAATGATGATTTTACCCTTTTTGCAAATCTGATGATATGTTCTTCGTCCGGTATCCGAATGACACGTTCGAGTAGTCCATTTCGCATAACTTTTCCAGACCTATCTAACGATACTAGATTCGTATCTAAATTGTTGTTAGATTAATTTTTATTAATCGAAATTTATATTAACTAATCGAGTCATTAGCGGTTAAATCGTCTCTTGATCATCTCTAGACCGGTAAAATATCGTTGACGAGCTTGAGGGTCCTTACAAGACGAGTGAAGAATAGCTTCACCACCACATAGCACACCAAAACCAAACTGATAATCGTTTAAATAAGCTTCCATTTGTTTCCCCACATGAGTGGTTGCAACCTTAGATACCAATCTCCTCCAAACAGTGCCCACGGCTATAGGACGTAGACCTCCACCTGGTTTTAGCAGAGGTGTGAGTAGTGTAAGAGCATTGCATGGTCGAACTCGCAAGCGTTGCTATCTCAAGCTTGTTGTCAAGTTTAGTTGCCAAAACTATAAGTCTTGATTTCTAGTCTACTTATAGCTAAGTCTCGGACTAGGATAGAAAGTGTAGGTGAGATCTAGATTCCACGGCGTTCATCATACAAAGACGAAGAACTACTCAAGGAACTGGTGTAACTTCATCGAGTAAAAGGTATGTGGAGACTTGAACTTATCAGTTACTCAAAAAGTCTATCTACTCTATCTCCTATCTTGAGACAAAATTCGTATTGCTATATAGATTTCGATTATACACATTCGCTATTTCGAGCCGATTTTATCTCGCTTATCTATTTCTCGAAATATGTGTTGGTAAGCTTTCGCTTTGGCCAAGTTCATCTTTACAAGTGACGAAAGTCATGTTGATTATTTCAATATCTTGAAAATTGCTTTGATGAAAAATAGTGTGTGAATAACCTCTATTTAACATCCTCTAAGAATGTTTCACTGATTGAAATAAAGAGTTTAGAACATGTAACCATCCTTGGATATAAGCATACAATGTGTTCGCGCATTAGTGTATAAGTCCAAAACCGGGAACCAAATGTATGCATATTTGTGTGTGTACTAAATGGTTGATGGAGACTGGGTAAGTATGCGTACCCGTACGCATACTGGCGGATGTTCACGTCCGTGAATTTCTACTGAGTTTGGAAACCAAAACAAACTCAAATTCGGTTACTTAAGTACGCATACTTAAGTGTGTTACTTTCTAAAATTGGTTTATTCGTGAACTTAAACGTATATAAACTAAGGAATGCATATTTGCAAACCGTGGCTATAAAGTTCATGAATCAATTCAAGTGAATCAAAACCGATTTTTCTTCGATTGTGTCTTGTATACTTCTATGAGATCTAAGCAATTGAACAACTCTCTAACTAGTTCTTTTGAGTCATTTGAACTAGTTAAGGTGAAGATGAATAAGCTTGATATGAAAGTGCTCATATGGCTAACCATTGGTTAACTATTGTGGAACCAACTAGGTGTACACGTTTAGGTACGGTTACCAAAATCTAAATGAACGTGGATTTTATTTGTGTATGACAAGATAAGTTCGATCTAACGGTTGAAAGATATTAGCATGAATCTAATCAGGTTTTCATCTAACGGTGAATATTGAATGCTTTGTTACCAAGGTAACTTAGATTGCAAACCCTGATTTAGAGACTATATAAAGGAGAACTCTTGGGAAACCTAATCCCCACACCTCCTTTGTGATACTAGTTATATAAGCTAGAGTCGATTCTCCTTTAACCTTAGGTTTCTACCGAGACCCTGTAGGTTAACAACTTAAAGACTTCATTGGGATTGTGAAGCCAGACCCAACTATTTTCTTTGTAGTTGTGTGATCTGATCTTGCTGTTTCTATCGTATTTGAGTACAATCGTAAGATTGGCTTGAGATTAATTTCTCCGATAGGAAAGATAGAAAAGTAATCACAAACATCTTCGTCTCATCGTTTGTGATTCCGCAATATCTTGTTTCGCTAGTCAATTAAGATTATTGTGAGGTGATTGATAATTCTAGGCTGTTCTTTGGGAATATAAGTACGGGTTATCGATTGGTTCCTGTTCATCTTCATTTATCAAAATACGGAACAAAACTTGTAGGTATTTCTGTGGGAGACATATTTATCTATTCCTGTAGACTTTTCTGTGTGATACAGATTTGTTTATTAAAGTCTTCGACTTTGGGTCGTAGCAACTCTTAGTTGTGGGTGAGATCAGCTAAGGGAATCAAGTGCGTAGTATCCTACTGAGATCAGAGACGTAAGGAGCGTAACTGTACCTTGGATCAGTGTGAGATTGATTGGGGTTCAACTACAGTCCAGACCGAAGTTAGTTTGTAGTAGGCTAGTGTCTGTAGCGGCTTAATACAGTGCGTGTTTAATCTGGACTAGGTCCCAGGGTTTTTCAGCATTTGCGGTTTCCTCGTTAACAAAACTTATGGTGTCTGTGTTATTTCTTTTCCGCATTGTTATATAATTGAAATATCATAGGTTGTGCGTTAAATCGATCAATTGGTAAATCTGACCTTTGGTTGTTGATTGAAATTGATTGATACTTGAACATTGGTCTTTGATACCATTCAAGTTAATTTCTCTTGTATTCAATTAGACTCGTAGATTTTTATTTGCTTGAGTAAGTATTGAATCGAGAAATTGAGATATAACTCTTTGATATACTTTTTATTAAGATTGAGTCTGACTGTCTAGTTGATTCTCTTAAAAGTATATTGGAGTTAGTCTATACATATTGCTAAGAGAATTATTCGGTGAGGTTGTTGTACCCCCACTTTTTGAAGTAATGAAGACATAACAAACACTCCTAACTCAGGTGGGCAGTTCCCAGCCAGCCAAATATTCATGATACCTGTAATAGAGGAGACCAAGTCGTCTTCCACGGCCGCTGCAACACCACTAAGCACGTCAACCAGATGTTAAGCGCGCAACCCATCTCTACCACAAGAAGTACCCTTTGGGAAACTCCTAATCCTTCCCAAAACTAGATCATCAGTAGCAATATGAGCAGATTGGGTGAGGGGTGTGGATGGAGTTACAGGTGGTCTGGCATATGGATGTTTGCTCTTCAATTCAGCCAAAGTATCAGCATTAGCTGGTGAAACACCAGCAGAAGTAAGTGTTCAAATGGCTGCGGTGTACATGCCATAGCTAAGCTTCTTACATCATAAACGTAAGTTGGTAGACTCCTGGTTGCGTAACTCCTGCTTATTCTTCTTGTTTTTACGCAGTTCCTACAAGGCCTATTTTTCCTCTAATGCCTATTGAACCAAGGTGCTGCGGCCATTCAATTCTGCCCATGTAGCTAATGTGGAGTTGATGGCAGCCATCTGTAACTTCTTCATTGTGCCTGACCCCTCCTCGATCCTTACTGTTATTGGGAGTGAAAACACGCAGCACATAGATGGTAAGAGGAAGAAGCTGGATTCATAATGTGATCTCCCTGGGCGACGTAATAACTCTTCGAATCGCAGCATTGAAAGTTCTTGAGAAAGCAAGCTTACAGTTGTCTGGGACACTGGAAACTGTGGTGATATTACATTGAAGTACCTTATCCAACAGGTCCAAGATCAAGCAAGGAGGACAATCACTGATAGTTGCACCATTAGATGAACTGACAGACACAAACAGTTCTGGTGGGCATGGAATGCCATGGATTAAAAAAATAGTACCCATTCCATTGAAAGGTCCTTGAGTTTCTTTCACTGTGTGAAACCTACAAGAGATTCTCCACTTGTGTAAGCGCAGACATTCAACACAAATCCATATCTTCATCTGTTGCAGGACCTCCTCCCATGCTTTGTAAACCCTATAGTCTCTGAACCTGCTGCGACATAGAGCTTGTCTTTCCACATCAGGGTAGTGTTGCTCTGAGATGAGTGAGCAAAGAGCCATCCTTGTATCCTTTCCTTCTAACCCCATTCTTACAACCATCAAATCCAGTGAAAGGAAATCGATAACAAAACCCTTCATCTCCTGAAGATGAAGATTTCTAGGGGATTGAGAGACAGGACCATGAGTGCATACCATGTCAGACAGAACCTAAGCAACTAGTGAAAACCCTAATGCTGAGAGATGCGAATGGCAAGCCTAGGATGTCATTCGATAGCTGAGAAAGAGGGGAGAAAGATGAAACAATCGACTCTAATGGAGGGATTGCGTAAAAAAGGATTGGTCAAGAAATCCGAATTCCTACGACAATGAAACTCCAAATCGCCTAATCGCCTCTGGAGCGAGAATATAAAATTTATATTTTTGAGCTACGTTGAGAAAAAAGACAGGAAAAGCGTGAAGTATCAAAAGTTACTGGTTGTTATCCGCAAGGATGAACATATGCAATACAGTTTCCCAGTTTTATAAAAATGAGTTTGCATCAACAAAATTTAAAACATCTGAATGACGGTTCCAAAGTACAAGAGACTGTTTCACCATAATGATGTTCTCCTCAACTGACCACTGTCTATGCCAAACACTTTATTGTTTCTTTCATTCCATAAATTCCATACTACGGAGTAGTGTGTTACTACCCATAAAGTTTTACATCTACCCTTTAGAACGTTCCAATCCCAAGCAATGAAAAGTTGCAATATAATTGATGGCAGAGGCCATGATATATGAAAGGATTTGATAAAAAAATCTCATACGTTAAACAATGAAGCTATAACGAATCATCATATGATAAGCTGTCTCTCGAATTCAAAATTGCAGAGAACATTGTAGTTGCATAATTTCTAATGACTACATCAAACAAGATCTAATGGTTCATGAAGCACAAACGTTAATGATTCAAAATAAATACAAGGTGTAAAGAACATGAAAGAAAATAAAAAAAACAACTATGTAACGTGGTCCGGCCTTATAGACCTACATCCACGGCGAAAAGAATTATATCTTATTTATTAGGGTCTTACCCTTTGATGAATTACAAATATCTCTCAAACTTCTAATTCTCTCCTTCTAGCTCTCTTTGGAGTAGAACCATTCAAGATTATATGTTTATTTCCTTTTACATGGATTGGTATTTATAGGAAAAGGGAACTTATGAACATATGATGAGGTACTTATGGATCTATGACGATATGATACATCTCTTCATCCCTCAGACCGGCTACTTGTTATTTTCCTTCAGGGTATATCATATTACTCCTTCGGGTAGCACTACTCATCGTATTGCTCCTCCTTCGAGTAACCCCATTCATCGCCCTTTGTCTAATCTTCTGACACGATGTACCTTCGTCTACAGTTGTATTGCATCTCTTCTGATTCTCATTAAATACATTGTTCTTGTTTTAGAATTGACCGTCAGTATGATTTGACTAGACCTTACACGCGTCCTTCATGAGGCGAAGCGGTAGATATCTTGATTCTGGTGTACTCACCTTTAGGTACTTATTCGGTGTATCTCTCATACTTTCTTCTCAAGTGATCACCTCCTGTAATGCTTACACATGGCGATCAGGTAGTTTACCCTCCCAGTTTTCTCCTTTTCTTTTCATTTTACTGGGGTACCATGGGAAGAAAACATCTGCCTCTCTTTCCACCATCGCCACGTCTCGAAATTTCTGCCACGTCAACGTATTTATTGTATTATGATCTGCTAGACTTGAGGCGCCGGTTAACATTCGTGGGATTTTATTTTCTATATAATACTCCTAGGAGAGAGTGTCATGTTAATTTCGTCACTTCTGCTTCAAAATCTCAGAACTTTTGTTCTCTTTCTTTCTCTTTCTTTTCCTGTTCTCACTTTAACTTCATTTTTATAAAGATCATGTCTGGAAGAAGTCCTTCGTCATCTCGTCCACCAAAACGGTAAGTTTTTGCTTCTTTCGATTTAAGGTTATCTCATGTGCTTACTTTTATCGCCATTATTATTGGTTTCATTTTTAGGGTTCGCTTCTAATGGCCTTCGGGTTTATTTATCCTTTTACTCCCTTTTAATCTATCAGTTTGAAGTTTCTAATGTTGTTGTTTTTTTCCTGGTGGATTTTCCAGTTCCGGTGACAAGAGACCTATGTCTAAAGCTCTTAGTGTTAGCAAGCCTACTGAAATGGATGACACTGTTTATCTTGAAAATCTAAAAGTGAAGAATCGTTTACAGAGATTCATGGTTTCTTATGCTCATCCCGATAAACAGGACGAAATCCTGACCCGTGACATCGGTCAGAAATCCTATGGTCCGAACATGATCGTGGTCACTGAGGGCCAGCTAAAGGCGAGACTTTGCTTGCCATTGTACTTCCCATTGAGCTCCTTTCAATACGAGGTTCTTGCTCATCTTAACCCTCAGAGGGTTGCGTTTCAACCCAGTGGTAATTTCTGGCGTATCCTTCGTGAGGGTGCTCGCCGTAGCAAGGGTAAAGTTTCAGAGCATAAGAAAAACGAGTATGTCCTGCGCAGTGCGATCTGTATACTCCTGAGAACTTTGGGGAGAATTATCGGTGTCACCAGCTTGGGGAAAAGTTCGACGGTTTTGATGTGGGCATTTTGAGGTCTCGTCGTGCTTTCAAGAGTCCTTTGCTTCTCTCCGATTTAGATCCTCATACTTCAAATAATCTTACTCTTTGCATGACTAACGATCTGAAATGGTTCATGTGTCCTCTTCGAATCGAGGGTCCTTGGATTTATGGCTGAGACGAGGTTGGTGGCATCCTTTCTAAGCTTTCCGATGTTTATGGTCATTTTCCGGCTTATAAGCCATGGAACTCAACTGGGTTGTTTCTGTTGCTCTTAAGCGTCGGGTGTAGACTATCTGAGCTACCAATGAGGCTAAGGTAGAAAATATTGTCTTATTCTTAAGGTATATATACCTTGCCCCTATATTATATTATATCTTAGCGTCTGATATCGTCTTTTTGTAGCAAAGAAATGTTGTGGATGAGTCGGGCCCTTCTAGTGCTCCTGCTTGTGTGGTTGTTCATGCTATGGATATTGATCTTTCTTGTTTGTCTGGTGATGATGTTATTGGTGCTATTAGTGATATTGATGAGTCTCTTTTTGAGGATGTGGACGATGTGCTTCCAAACGAGTTTTTTCCCGCTCTGGTTGAGAAGGTTGCTCCGAGATCGGATACGAACGTGCCCCAGGCGAGTAATGTCGCTGAAAGGGGTGCATGTCCGATGGAGGTGCTCTTGGTGGTGTTGTTAGTGGTGGTTTTGGTACTGGTGTACCTAGTGCATTTGCTGGTGGTTTTGCAAGCGACGTTGACTCCTGCTTCTTCTTCCTTTACTCTATTTGGCGAAGCTTCTCAATCTGCTGCTCTCCTCTGCTCCAACGAGTTCATGAACTTGAGTGAAGAGGAGCAAGATCGTGTCTTGAGTTCTCAAGAAAGCCTACACAGCTTCGGCAGAAAATTTGTGTGAAATCTGTGTTGTTTTTTTCTTTCTCGGTATTAATTTGGAAAAAAAAGTCTTAATACGGTAATCGATTTCCGAATTGAATTTGGACTTTCATAAAATTCCAAACACGGTACGTTAAGTTTTGTCTTTTGTGTATGTAGTTTTTAAACTAATCTTATGTTGTCAAGTGTCCTCACCAAAACTCTCTGTTTCACAAAAGGCAAAAAAAGACTTATTTCGGCCAATAAGAAACGAGGGTTTCCTCACCGTTCAACAGAGAAGCTATATTCGTCTAGGCTTTTAAGTCTTTAGACTAGATTTTTACCCGAGCTACGCACCGGGCATATATTTTCTTTTAACTTGGTGTGTGCGGGGCAATGCATTTTTGATTTGGTGTGCGTGGGGCTTCTCCCGCCCCGTGGCGAAACATTTTTGATTTGGTGTGCGCGGGGCTTCGCCCCGCCCCGTGGCGATGTATTTTTTCTTTTTAACTTGGTGTAGCCCCACCCCGTAGCAATGCATTTTTGATTTGGTGTGCGCAGGGCTTCGCCACACCCTGTGACGATGCATTTTTTATTTGGTGTGGCGTGACAAATACATTAAATAGGTGGAGAATATGTGCAGATTTTATTTATTTTTTTCTTTTATTTTCGCAGAAAATATGTGGATTTTTTTCCCCTTTATATATTAATTTGGAAAAATGAGTCCTAAGTAATTCGATTTCCAAATTGAATTTGGACTTCCATAAAATTTCAAACATGGTAAGTTAGGTTTTCCTTTTAAGTTTGTAATTTTTAAACCAATCATACGTTTGTAATTTTTAAACCAATCATACGTTGCCAAGTGTCCTCACCTAAATATTCTCACGTCATGAATTCCAAATTGAATTTAGTTTCCTTTTTTTAATCTTTTTTATATTTTTTTTAAACCAATCATACATTGCCAAGTATCCTCACCAAAACGCTCGTTTCACAAAACTCAAAAAAAGGCCTTTTGCGGCCAATAGGAAGCGAGGGTTTCCTCACCGTTCAACGTGGGAGCTTTATTTGTTTAGGCCTTTAAGTCTTTAGATACATCTTTCAATGGAAAGAGCAAGGCATAAGGAGACAATTCCAGAGGACCAAAAAATTTCCTTACAAATGTTAAGAAAAACAAAGCCCATTACAAAGCCGAAGAGACACAACCTTAACTAAGAACGATTTTTTAGGGACCATGGTTTTTTTGAGGGGACCATGGTTTTATTAAGCCACCTTCCCTATAGTTATAAGGGGTGTCCTAAAGTGTGGAAATGACTAATTTACCCTTTAATTTAATTTATAACTAACCTAATAACCACCTATATATATATATATATATATATATATAACCTTACTAAATCATTAACAAAAACTAAATAAAAATAAAAATTATAACAAACCCATTACAAGTAATTTTTCACAAACCCATTATTTTTAGAGGGCTCATTTTCTTCTCTTCTTCCCTCTTCCATGTCGTCGTCGATTCAATGAAATTTTCACAAATCTATTACTTTTGTTTTGTTTTGTTTTTGGCTGAAAAAATGAGTATTAACCATCAAAATGAGCTGAAAATGGAAGTTGCAGAGAGAAGTTCGGCTAGGAATTATGTGAAAAACTTTGTCGAACTAGCCGAACCTAATGGAAATGATGAACTTGAAGAGCAGTTTGGCTATTTCGCAAAAAGAAATTCCTAACCGAACCTTAGTTCGGTTACGTCGCAAAAAAAAAAAAATCCTAACCGAAAACGTCGCAATAAATATTTCCTAACAGTTCGGTTATGTCGCAAAAAAAATTCGTAGCCGAACCTTAGTTCGGTTACGTCGCAAAAAATTTCCTAACCGAAAACGTTGCAATATTTTTTTTCCTAACAGTTCAGTTACGTCGCAAAAAAAATTCCTAACCAAATACGTCGCAAAAAAGATTTCCTAACAGTTCGGTTACGTCGCAAAAAAAAATCGTAACCGAACCTTAGTTCGGTAACATCGCAAAAAATTTTTCCTAACCGAACCTTAGTTCGGGTACGTCGGAAAAAAAAATTCCTAACCGAAAACGTCGCAAAAAATTATTCTTCTTCTCCACTTCCTCCTCTCAGTTATTTAGTTTAATTTTTTTTAAAATTTAATCTTACACTAATCATTAATTATGTTAACTTAATGATTCAACTAATCATTACACTAACTTAATTGAAAAGGGTAATTTTGGTATTAAGATAAATATATGGATAAGGGGTGACTTAGTTTTACTTCAAATATCTTTCCCAAAAAAAAAACAATGGTTCCAAAAAAAAAAACAGTGGTGCCCAAAAAAAACAGTGAAGCCTAATACAAACAAAACATCAGTGAAGAAATAGCCCATTACAACGTGTTTGAGATACCCGGATGGAACTGCCCATTCACTGAAGAGAACTCAGGACAGATGAAAACCCTAACTAACAGTTTCGAGTCTTTCGACGCTTCTGTTTTCTTTGTTTGGGTTAGCAGAAGGTTACTCCTTCCTCGGTTAATGATATCGCAGTATCCATAATGGGTTCTATACTACTTTTTATAGGAACCGCTGGGGACCGTCCCGTACCTTGGAGTTCCAAATTTTATTCAATTTCTGTGTGTAATACAACTTCTGATTTTCTTGATTTTCAAAGGAAATCAGTGACACATTGAAAGTCCGTAAGCAAACCTAAAATATCTTGCATCAGAACTTTCCAGCTTCACCCACAATGGAAATTTAAAGGCAAAAATATTACTTAGCAGTACAGAACACGAAAACTTACTCAATAACCATGTAAGTCGAAACATAAGACTTCAAGACTGCAAAGACAACGATCTTAATGAACCACAAACAAGAAGACAGACATCCCATTTTAATCGTCGACTTCCTCCATTCTGGGTTGACGCCAGTTAGATCCATTTAAAGAAACCACACCACCCTGCCGGTTCGGCTTATTGATGATAGGAACGCACACAGTCTCCAACTCCCTCATCTGGTTGTAAACATCCGTTACATCAGCTAGTTGATTTCTGTCCAACCACACAATGGCTTTGTCGACTGCATCATTCATCTTCATCATATCATCTGATGATAGGTTCCTTTTAATATTATCGATTGTCTCCCTCATGCTGTATGCATAATTCTCAAAGGAGTTCCTTGACTCCACTTTCTTCATGTGTTGTTCATCTTCTGCCTTGTATTTCTCAGCCTCTTCAACCAACCTCCTAATATCAGCCTCTGACAACCTCCCTTTGTTATTTGTAATTTTGAGCATCTTTTTGTTCCCCCCTGTCGTGTTGTCCTCAGCAAACACATTTAATATACCATTTGCATCCATATCAAAACATACAGTGAGCTTAGGGACACGACGAGGTGCTCGAGCAATTCCTTCTAACTCGAACTGACCCAATAAGTTGTTGTCACTAGTTCTCCTTCTCTCACCCTCATACACCTTAATCAACACACTATCTTGATTGTCCACATAGGTACTGTAGACATGTTCCGTCTTGGTAGGAATGGTTGTGTTCCTTGGGATCAATATATCCATAACACCTCCAGTTGTCTCGATACCAAGAGAAAGAGGGGTGACATCCAACAGAACCAAGTCTTGCACCTTCTCATTACCATCACCACTCAACTGAGCAGCTAGCACTGCCGCACCATAAGCTACAGCCTCGTCAGGGTTGATGCTCTTGCAAAGTTCCTTCCCGCCAAAGAAATCCTGCAATAGAGACTGAACCTTTGGAATTCTAGAGGACCCACCAACGAGGACGACTTCATCAATGGCACTACTATCCATCTGTGCATCCATTAAACACTTCTCAACAATTCCCATACATTTCATAAATAAATCCATGTTCATGCTTTCAAATTTAGCACGAGTAATGGATGTATTGAAATCGACTCCGTCATACAGAGCATCAATTTCAATGGTTGTCCGAACAACTGATGAGAGGGTCCTCTTTGCTCTCTCACATGATGTTCTCAACCTCCTAAGAGCCTTTGGGTTCCCACTAACATTCTTCTTGTACTTCGTATTGAACTCTTGAATAAAGTGATGTAACAACCTGGCATCAAAATCCTCTCCTCCAAGATGTGTATCTCCAGATGTAGCCTTGGTTTCAAGAATACCCCCTTCCATAGTAAGTATTGAAACATCAAAAGTACCACCACCAAGATCGAAGATGAGAACATTCTTCGCACCAACGCCTGCCTCTTGCTTATTAAGACCATAAGCAATTCCAGCAGCTGTTGGTTCATTGACAACTCGCAGTACATCAAGGCCAGCAATTTTACCAGCATCCTTTGTAGCTTGTCGCTGAGAATCATTAAAGTAAGCAGGGACGGTAATAACAGCATTATCGACGATTGAACCAAGGTAAGCTTCAGCAGTTTCTCGCATCTTAGTGAGAACCATGGCTGAGATTTCCTCAGCTGAAAACCGTATATCCTTGCCCTTGTAACGGACCTGTATCATGGGTTTCTTGTCTAGGTTGGCAACGACTTTGAAGGGCCATAGTAACATATCACTCTGAACATAGCTATCATCGATTTTTCTACCAATCAGACGTTTCGCATCTACAAAACATAAAACAAACTAATAAAATGATATGGAGATGCTATAAGAGAGACTAACTCGTGATATTATTATTCTCATGAAGCAACTAATATTATCTAGCAATTGAGAGAGCAGATAAAAATTTAGATTCAAGAGATATCATTACACAATATCATAAATACCTACAATTAGATCGTGTAAACTTGAAATAACTAAAAGGAAATTTCAGATTTATGGCTGAATGAATAGATTTGGAGGGATTATAATGACACACCCGGGCTCTACAAGAACTGGAATCCTCCATACTTCAATTGTGTTCTATAACCATATCGTGAGGCCAGAATAATCCGATTAACCCAGTAACCTAATCTACTTACCCCTCAAGGTCAAAAGAATCAATTCTCAACAAGCATAATGAAAAAGCAAAGAACTTATTGAAAATGAAAATTGGTGAAGAGACGTAAAAAGCTTACCGAAAATGGAGTTGCTAGGATTGGCAGCAACTTGAATTTTAGCAGCATCCCCAATCATACGTTCAGTCTCATTAAAAGCAACGTAAGAAGGAGTAGTGCGATTTCCTTGGTCATTAGTAATGATCTCAACTCGATTTTCTTGAGGTACCCATACTGCAACACATGAATATGTTGTTCCTAAATCTATTCCTATTGCTTTTCCAGCCATTGTTGTAATATTAAATCAATCAAAAGAAAGAAGAAGAAGAATATTGAACAATCAACATTAGATAATCGAAAGGTTAAGTTTTTACCTTAACAGACTTTCATGGATGGTTCACCATCTCATTAAGTCGAAACCGTGAGTTTCACAACAATGGGTTATTGAATAATTCAAGTTGGTGTACATTATTCATTCATCCCCTCCATGATTACTTCACACAGTTGTGTTTTTATTGCCTGGTCTTTAATTTCAACCCAAATAATGTTCTACTGGTACATTATTTATTTATGTGAAAGCGACACCGGACCAATCCATAGTTTTCTTACTTACTTGTTGAATACTATAAGTTATAAGGCATTTAATTTAATTTTTTGTTTAAAAGTCTTTAACTTTTTTTTTCTGACTCCTCCCCTACATATCTCAATCAGAACCGAAACACCAGACTAACACACTTTCCTTTTCACAGTCTGATTTTGTCAAATTACGATTGTGTGAATTTAACTCCCAAGCCATAAAAAATTAGATTTGTTCAACTGTTAAATGTTGCATCTTGAAAGAGTAGATTTGTTGCTGATTTTCAAAAATGCAACATTCAATAGTTCAAGTAGAGATCTATATATTTTTGTTAGTCAACCATCCTAATTCCAACTAAAATACTACTCATTGACTGCTCTTGAGCTTCGTTTCATTTATTATCCAGAAGTATGGCATGTCTTACGCGGTCTACCTGCTACAATTCAATGGTTGAAACCTGAAAGCTGATGTGCATTATCTCTCTAGTAAGTTGACGATTTCTATTGATGTTTCTGACTAACATGGCACCTTTAACTTGTTTCTTAGTTAAACTACTTTTTTGCTAATTTCTCAACTATGTAGTAATTTCCGGTTTGCAAAGACGCATGTGAATATCCTAAGACTAAATAAATTTTGTAGTACAATCGTAGCAAGCTGGACTAGACCCTTGTAGTACAATCGTAGCATGTTGTGTTGTGCGGTTATTGATACGGTAAAATGCCCAAGTACACTACCATGCCCTATAGTAAAGTCACTCATCAAATCCACACCCTAACTTCCAACAAAAGAAAATATTTTTTCCAATAATCTTTTTAAAGTTTCTTGTTCTGTTAATATTTCTAAAGAAACCTCCTCTATGTTATTTATACCCGTTCGAAAACACATTTAATACAAATAATGCAAGTGCAAGTAAAGTCAGTTTAAAGAGAAATTGCTGAAATAAGCTACATAGGAGAATTTTTTTTTTTTTTTTTTGGGAAATAAGCTACACAGGAGGAAAAAATTTGGGAAATTTGGTTTTAGGAACTCACCAGACTAGGAATTTAGAAAAGTTGCATCTTCTCATTTTGATCCATTTCTTCTGTTCTATGAAGACTCCGTTGGATGCTCGATTGCTCGTGTACGTCGGGTTACCCTCAAGTGCCCCTTGAATCATCAGTTGGTTGGCATCAAACGAAATTCTTGGGACCAACAGATTTAGGGTTGCTTATATGAATTACAGTATATTATATTGGAGCCACCAAATTTATACTCTGAGCAAAATTTGTAGGGTCACCAAATTTACGTTCCGGGTATCATGCAAAATTTATAGGGCAATATATTACTTCCAAATTTGTAGTGCTAGTTAGGTGGCTGAAGGAATAAATTTACATCGTTAGATTTCCTTATGAACTTTAAACCCTAGATCTAACGGTGGAAAATAGACAATTAGATCTCATTTCATTCTATATTTTTCTCCATCAGCCGCCATTCCCTTCACACCCACCACCAGCACCTTCATATCTCTGTTACATCTCTTGGGAATTTGGTCTTGATTAGATGTCTGATAGGGTGGATGGTGATGATCCCTTGAGGAGTATATATCCTCCTGAGATTAAAGAACTATGTATATATGATAGCTCTAGTTCTGAAGATTCTGTTGATTCTACTGATTCGTATGTGCAAGAAGGGATTGGCCTGCAACAACTGTGTAACCTAAGGAAGATTATTTCAGGCATGTGCGCTGTTTGTCAGTGGAGGATGTGGAAGAATAAGATAAAAAACCAAGCACATCTCCGGTGGATAAATTCCTGGCCTAAGGGTATGGGAGTTGAAGTACCCAATGGGTATCACTATTTACATACAGATGGGTATTTTCGGAAGGGAAGAAGAGGAGGATATGGGGTTATAATTCGCAACAAACTTGGTAAACCAATTGTTGCCTCAGCTGTGTCTGTGGCTTCAACGGAAGTAGTATCTTGCCGTTATCACCAGTTGCAGGGTATGACTAGAGGCATTGAACTTGCAATAGAGTGTTCGCTTCTTAACATTGAATTGTTTTGCAATGCGAAACATGTTGTTCGGCTTGTTAACAGTGTTCTTGGGACAAGCAATGGATGTAAATTTCATTTGTTCAACAAAGAGAATTCTTTTGATGCTATCTGTAAGAAATGTGTAATGCTATATGCAAAAGAGGATTATCACTTCGTCTTGCCTCTCCTAGAGAAGCTTGAAGAGATGGTACCTAAGCTCCGTCAGCCATTTATGATCCAGAAATGTCCAAGACACTATAACAAAGCAGCATATTATTTGGCGAAGAATGGTGCACCAGCCGGGATGGAGGTGTTGTGGCCATCTAAGTTTCCACATGGATTTAAGAAGATTCTCTGCAAAGATCACTTTGGGGTAAACAGCATGCGCCGGTGCCATTGTTTTACGAAATCTAGTTGGTTGGAAGATGTCTTGGTGGGGTTTCGCTCTATGGAAACTCGTGGTCATGTTTCGGAGTTATCTTTTGCTTTTATGCTATAAAGAGGTGTTTATGTTATGTTTTTGCAAAAATTAAAAAAATTAAAAATTAAAATATGTTAGAGACGAGTTGTTTGGAAAAAACAAAAAAAAAAAAAAAAAAACATTTGTGCAGTGCAAATTGAAAGCGTACAAGAAAATGCATAATAAAATGAACTCAAAAACATTATTGACATTGCTTCCTGAATTCTCAATATTCATCATCTTCCTCACGCTGCTTCCTTCGTAGTTCTTCATCTTCTAATTTGTACTTTTCAGCTTCTCCAACCATTCTCTCAATCTCAGCCTTTGTCAACCTACCCTTGTTGTTTGTAACTGTGATTGTATTTTTGTTTCCAGTTGACATGTCTTGGGCAAACACATTCAATATACCGTTTGCATCCATATCGAAGCATACGATGAACCTAGCAATGCCGCGAGGTGCTGGGCGAATCCCTTTTAGCTCGAACTCACCCAACAAGTTATTGTCACGGGTTCTAGTTCTCTCACCTTCATACACCGGAAACACAACAGTAGTTTGATTATCAGTGGAGGTGGTGTAGAGCTTTTCGGTCTTGACGGGGATGATTGTGTTCCTAGGAATCAATGTACTCATAACACCATCACCAACCTCAATACCAAGAGAAAGAGGGGTGACATCCAACAACACCAAGTCCTGCACCTTCTCAGTACCCTCGCCGCTCAAAATAGCAGCCTGCACTGCAGCACCATAAGCCACTGCCTCATCAGGGTTGATGCTCTTGCAGAGTTCCTTCCCATCAAAGAATTCCTGCAATACAACCTGAACCTTTGGAATTCTAGTGGACCCACCAACAAGGACAACTTCATCAATGGCGGTCTTATTCATCCCCGCATCCGTCAAACACTTCTCAACAGGATGCATGCATTTCCTGAACAAATCCATGTTCAACTCTTCAAATTTAGCACGAGTAATGGGCGTGTTAAAATCTATTCCTTCATACAAAGCATCAACTTCAATGGATGTCCTAGCAGTAGACGAGAGCGTCCTCTTTGCCCTCTCGCATGATGTTCTCAACCTTCTAAGAGCCCTTGGGTTTCCACTAATGTCCTTTTTGTGCTTCTTGTTGAACTCTTGCACGAAATGATTTAACAACCTGTTATCGAAATCCTCTCCCCCAAGATGTGTATCTCCAGCTGTAGCCTTGACCTCAAAGACACCCCCATCAATGGTGAGTATCGAAACATCCACAGTACCACCGCCAAGATCAAATATAAGAACATTCTTTGGCCCATGCCTGGTCTCCTTCTTATCAAGACCGTAAGCAATTCCAGCCGCCGTTGGTTCATTAAGGATTTGCAGTACATTAAGTCCAGCAATTGTACCAGAATCCTTAGTAGCTTGGCGCTGAGAATCATTAAAGTAAGCAGGGACTGTAATAACAGCATCCTTAACACTAGGACCAAGATATGCTTCGGCAATTTCTCTCATCTTAGAGAGAACCATGGATGATATTTCCTCAGCTGATAACTGTATAACCTTTTCCTTGTAGTTGACTTCAATCAGGGGTTTCTCGTCCTTCCCAGCAATAACTTTGAAGGGCCATAGCCTCATATCACTCTGAACAACGCTGTCGTTGAATTTCCTACCAATCAAACGTTTTGCATCTGCAGAAAAACGATGCACGAATGATTGTATCATTCTCATGAAACATTTTACCAACAAAATTATCTAGCAATCGGGAGAACAAAAACCAGCTTATTGAATCCGCAGGCGTGAAATTAGACAACTTAGTACATGAATATACTTTTATACTATGAGATACAAAAACGGTCAAGTAGCCAAAATGTTCATGAAATTCAGATTACCAAACTTGAGTCAAAGACATCAAAAAACTTACCGAAAACTGAGTTGGTAGGATTCATGGCGACTTGATTCTTAGCAGCATCACCAATCATACGTTCAGAATCAGTAAAGGCAACATAAGACGGAGTAGTACGATTTCCTTGATCATTAGCAATAATTTCAACACGGTCATTTTGCCATATTCCTACGCATGAATATGTTGTTCCTAAATCTATCCCTATTGCTTTTCCAACCATTATTATGACAATAAAATTAAAATAAAGTACTCAAAACACAATCAAACAAACAAACAAAAAATCAAACTCAAAACACAAACTTAGAAAAGAAAAATCAACCCTTGGAATTACATAGGAGAAGGGTACTCGAGCTTATAGGTACAGTGTTTTCCCTTCAGAAACGTTATATGGATGGCCAAACAGTTCAACGGTTGGTCGGGCACAAAAAGCCTTACCCTTGAATGTTGCAAAGACGGATAATTGAATAATCCAAGTTGTTGTTTATTCTTGAGCCAAATATTACATTCATCCCCAGCATGATTACTTCAGAATGTTGGGTTGATTACCCGGTCTTTGGTTTCCTAGCATATATTCGGATGTTCAATATTACGTGAAAGCAACACATCAGTCTACTATGCATTCATTTTCTGTTTTATATTAAAAATTGGAAAATTCTTTAAGATTCATCGTCTTACTGGTTTCCTATACATATCTTAAGCAGACACAAGAACACGAGACTGACAGACTATCGATCACCACCATCATTAGTATCATCTCCTTCCCGGTCCGTCCTATTTTCTAGTCAAACGACTCATTACTGCCCTGAAACATAGCAAGCAGCAGCCAAATACGTCTGAATAAGATTTTGTGCATAGTTCAAGCAATGAGCATTATCTAGTGTTGAGAAATTTAGTGAGCCATCCAAGTTGCAAATAAACATTTAGTCATTGCCTGGTCTTAAGAAAAATTCTTCATTATGTAGAAATGATGGGAGTGTCTTATACCCCTTATACAATTCAATTGTTTAAGCTTGAAAGATGTTATCCAGCATCTCTCTTAAGTTGACAATTTTTTGCTAGTGTTTAATATTGAATATTATCTACTACTGGATGGCACGTCTGACGTTTATTATTTGCTAAATTGGAAGTTGCAGTTTGATTATAACGGCAACCAAAGTAATTGACAGAAGGGAATTATGAGGTTACTCCTAGTTAGCTTATTGAATTTGCAGCTACCCCTACTTTATACATTATTTCACGACCAAAAATTATTTTACCCCCATGTGCTAACAGCTGTGGATTTCTTCACCATGCCAAGGTCCCGGGGACGGTTAGAGGGAATTGTTAGCGTTAACTAGTGTCTCTCCCGTGCGTTACACGGGTTTAACTTTATGTTTCTGGGGATGGGTAATTCGCAATTGACCGATTTTCTCTCTTTTTTCACACAGGGTATTCTTGGTGTCACAGAAGAGTAATGAACAATTCGTTAGATGGGGATTTCTCCCTGGACAATGGCTAAAGAGTGTTGTTAACTAATTTATATTTTTATGCGACAAAACAATAGTTCTTCTCTATTTATGTATAGAACAAAACACGGACCAAAACCAAAAACTAAGTTACGAACAGTTTGAAAGGGGAAATGCAGGTGCGAAACGCAGACCATTACAAATTTGTATTGGCTAAGGAATTAGCTGAAAATGTCACTTGATAAGCACATTAGTTTATCTCCAAACCCATTGTAGAGCAGGCTCTCTAGCCCCGTGGATATTGCTACATCTTCTAAAAAGTTGACGCAGATACCTTCCCCTACTGCAACTACAAAAAGAACATAATCTTCATAATTATGATCTATGAATCATGTTCTTGTCACACATGGTTAATGAGATGCATCAAACGGAAGTTGTAGAAAAAGTCACATAAGTCAAAACTGAAATCATGAAAGATAGCTTACTCATTTGATTATCTAGAAAACATTCATAAGAATGAATTGAAAATATATTATGAGTGGCAATTAAGGTACCCACTTAAAGAAGGTACGAATACGATGACGGGTTCGTTAGCACATTCGTTGCAGCGTATGCTTGCCTTCATTGTAGGCATCCTCATTTCGGATAATAAATATTGATATAAAGAAACACAGAAAAAATATGTTAAGATGGCAAGTCTTCGTAGTTTGGCTAATCTACATGCCTCATTAATTTCTGAACCCACTTTTAAGCGGTAGTTTCATGATTGATTATAAGAAGGTATTCTGCAATACCTAATGTATGATATAGCGCTGTTAATTAATAAGCATGTTTAATTAATGATTCGCACAATGGCTTGCAAATTATAAGGAACAGACTTAAGCTCTTTAGGATTGAACTATTATATATGTTTGTTACAAAGACTCTATTTATCATTTTCACAAATGCCCATCCTCCTCTAACTAAAGCTTCATGAGCACTCATTGAGTGTAAACAAAAACCGCAAATCAGAAAGGAGGAGCTTGAAAAAATTATCTATTTATGCCGTAAACCTTTTGGCAAAGATATAATTTTGAAAAGAAACCAAAGAAAAAGCACAACGATATATATAACTATAACGCATCTTAAAATAAAATTATTCGTTGGATGCTCTTAACATCACATCCCACTTTTGTCCTGGGAGATTTGTATCTGCATTTGCAGAATCATCCTTGCCGACATCGTTCAACCGATACCAATATCAACATATTGCATTTGCATCCATGTCTGAATTCATATGTGGGAATATTATCTAGAGAAACCTCCTTGATTGTCAGCAAATTATTAATAGCTCTAAAATGAGAAAAGCAGAAGAAGTATATCCAGCAACCTGTTGACAATTTTAAGTATCAGTTCAATTATTTCATAAACTTAATGTCATCCTTTAATCTCGGACTAATATATATGATTGTATTGTCATTTTAATCTGAGATATTATTCTTATAGATGTCCTAGATTTGTTCACACCAAGTTGAATATGACTAACACAGAACATAAACTTGATAAGTCTCATGAGTTAGCAACTTGGCATAGAGCTGGCATTGGGCTTCCAAATAATGATTACAGATAACTGGATATGCAAGTTTACGTTTATTTAGTTGAATATCATGTCCAGCTTCTTTCACAGAGAGATAAGTGAAACTCTTCTTACGTTTATTGAGTCCATCCTCCCACTTTAAGGAAATTAAATTCATAAGAACAATATTAACTCAAGCATGAGATTATTCCAGAGCATGATTATATACCAAAGCCAACTAATATTGAATTGATAAGGCAAGAAATAAGAGATTTGTAGGGTTTCCCCTTCAGCATCTTCATCAGGAAAAAAAAATGGTTTACCCTTCAGCATCTTCTTCACTTTTGAAGTTTCAGTGTTGAAACACATTTCCTTCCACATCTTGTTGTTTGATATATGATCGTTCCTTGATAAGTGACTTCTGAAACTCTCCTGTAGGACCCTGAATCCTCCGCTCGGAAGAGTCCACATTTTCCTACGTTTTCGTCAAATCAAATTTTCTTTGAACTGAAGGATTCAAATCTTAACACTACAACATAAGACCTGCAACATACCGGGTGTTAGCTGAAGTTTATAGACATGTTTCGCAGTAAATGGTTGGAGCTCAATTGCATTTATACTAATTCAAGATATATAAACAACGCTATTGAATAACTATTTAGCAATAATCAATGGATAAACACCAAAATTACCTCAAGTGAAGAAAGGGGCGTAACCTTGTCTCTAATCTTCAATCCAAATGCTGCAGTTCCACGCTTTCCTCTTCCAGTGGAACAGGATTGCAAACGAAACTTGAGATGATCTCGCCTAGCGAAGGTAACTTGTTAGATAATATTCTCTAGGGTTTCTGGCTAGAATAGTTACAGCGGTGAGGGCAGAGAAAAGGATGAGATGATAGGAAAGCTAGCAGGAGGATGATTAATAAGCGTGGGTTTTGACCACCCACCCCATACTGTGCGCTGCAAAAAACATCGAAAAGATCTCAAAACCCAAGATTGTTATTGGTCTATATTCTCTCAAGTGGGATCAGAAGCTCTAGAATTTGGGCTTTGTTCAGCTTTTAACCACAACTCTCTAATTTGGACTCAAATTATATATACAACAGTTGGCACATTATGGACAAGGTGGGAGGCTCATCTGAAACTCAGACTGATCGATAAGTACTACGAAATCACATATTATTAGAACTTATTATATTTCACTATTCAATGATATTTTTAAGCATTGTCATACATAAATGTAAAGAAGGATTCTTTGTGAAAATTAACATTTGTGTAGAGCGAACTGAAATTGTAAAACAAAATGCACACCAATACATCAATCCCTATCAACTAAAATGCAATCAAAACTAATAGCCTCAATTTGGGGGCCAGTGCTGCTAGCTCACCTTGGCGTTAACTTTTTAGTGATGATAGACATTCTCTAGCTTCATCATCTTGTGGTTCACATCGTCTATGTCAAATTGTTCTCTCTAATTTTATTGATCGTCTTCCTCTTCCCGTTGTTTGCGTAATGCTTCATCTTCCAGTTTGTATTTTTCAGCCTCTCGAACCAACCTCTCAATATCAGCCTTGGACAACTGACCTTTGTTATTTGTAACGGTGATCATATTTTTGTTCCCAGTTGTCTTGTCCTCCGCAAACACATTTAATATACCATTCGCATCCATGTCAAAGCATACTATGAACTCAGGAATACCCTGAGGTGCTGGGATAATTCCTTTTAACGCAAAGTTAGCCAGAAAAATATTGTCGCGGGTTCTAGCACTCTCACCTTGGTACACCGGAAACACTGCAGTAGTTTGATTGTCCGCATGTGTAGTATAGATCTTTTCCTTCTTGATGAGGATGATTGTGTTCCTTGGAATGACCACATCCATAATGCCTCCAATTTTCTCAATACCAAGAGAAAGAGGGGTGACATCCAACAGCACCAAGTCCTGCACCTTTTCAGTACCCTCCACTCAAAATAGCAGCTTGCACTGCAGCACCACAAGCCACAGCCTCCTCAGGGTTGATGCTATTGCAGAGTTTCTTACCATTAAAGAATTCCTGCAAAACAGGCTGAACCTTGGGAATTCTGGTGGATCCACCAACCATGAGAACTTCGTGGATGGCACTCTTATCCATCTTTGTATCCGCCAAACACCTCTGAACAGATTCCATACATTTTCTGAATAAATCCATGTTTAATTCTTCGAATTTAGCACGAGTAATGGGCGTATGAAAATCTATTCCTTCATAAAAAGCATCAACTTCAATGGATGTCCTAGCAGTAGAAGAGAGGGTCCTCTTTGCCCTTTCGCATGATGTTCTCAACCTTCTAAGAGCCCTTGGGTTTCCACTAATGTCCTTTTTGTACTTCTTGTTGAACTCTTGCATGAAATGATTTAACAACCTGTTATCGAAATCTTCTCCTCCAAGATGTGTATCTCCAGCTGTAGCCTTGACTTCAAAGATTCCCCATTGATGGTGAGTATTGAAACATCAACAGTACTTGTAGTTGCAGGAAATCCTACAACCACACCCCAATAATAATCTATCAATCAATCTAAGAAACCATGATGAAATACTCAAGATCTTTTATTAAATCTTAGAACAAGTACAAAGATGATGTGGGAAAACCCCAACTTGGAAAGCAAATAACTCTCTCTCTCCTAAATATCTTATCTCAGCTCTCCAAAAAGATCTCTCTCCTCTACAAAGGCATTTGGTTCCTTATATAGGAGTTTATATAATGGAGGACAACTAATAAAGCCCCTAATTTCGGATCTGGCGCGCGTCAATGTCGCTTGAGCTTTATTATAGCCGCACAGTTTCTTCACTGCCACACGACTCTTCACACTATTATCGTGACTGAGTGACGTCATCTGGTTCGTCATCATGTATGTGTTATACGCGTTCGTGTTCGCTTACTACTTATGGGCATCATTTCGCATACTAAATGAGTGTGCGGTATTTTGTACCCACATTTTGCCTCTTCTCATATCGTTCCTTTGAGAGAATGAGCGGTATGAGAAACCCTAGTTTGTTATTAAGCCGCACCAACTCATATTTTCGTATTTCTTTTGATTGATACTTTTTCCGGAATTTCGGCATGACAGCTTACACATGTTTACTCCACCTCTTGTTATCTGACACGTCCTTGATAACCGCCTCTTCTTATCCATCCGTTTTTAATTAATGCGCTGATGGAAAGAAATATCTCGGGAGTTGGGATGGAAATCCTTTATTTACTATAACACGTTTTCTCTTCTTTCTTTTTACCTTCTCTCTTCATACTCTCTCTTTCTCTGCGACTTTCATCTACTGCTGCTGTTCATCTTCTTCCACCTGATTTTTTATCGTTTTTTTACCATTACTTTCTTTATTTACTGCTACTTTCTTCGCATTTTCTTTCGATCATTCTTCCCTTCTTACTTTTCCTGTTTTCAAATTCCCTTCTTCATCATCATCTTGATCTTGATTAATTTGATCGTCTTGATTAAATTCTCATCTTGCATTCCCATTCTAATAATGGGTCTTAAACCCGGCGCCCTGATCGAGTTTTTACACTCCTTAGGAGAGACCTTCTCACCTTAGTGTTTCGACTAAGGCGTCTCTGCTTGATGGACTTTCATTTCTCCCCAAATCTCCATGACTCAGGTTCCAGGGTCGGTGTAGCTTTCGCCCGAGTCATGCTAACTAGGCTTTCCCCAATTATGACGCGCGTTAGGTCTTATTATTGCCTCTTGTTGTTATGCAAAATAGGGTGCACGCCACAATTGGATGCGTAGCCTCCTTAGGTAGAGGTTTTAACTTTTGTTGCCTTCTATTAAGGTCTTATATTTGCCTTTTTCTTATATGAAATTTTTGATATATATAAAGAAGAAGAATTTTCATTTTCATTCATAATCTTGATTAATACAACTCCGATGTCTTCTGTCTTCATTTATTCGCTTACATAATAACTACTTGTTGTAAAAATTCTGTGTCTGATGCGAGATGACTTGTTTGCTTCTTTCATTCTTTGTGCTTCATTAGGTTCGTATATGGACCATTCCCCCCGGTGTGTTTAAATTACCGCATGGATCATACTTCTTCAAATATACTTGATTCCAAGGTTAGTTACGTTTTCCTTCTTCATTATTGTCCATCAACTCATATATTCCATTTCCAATAACTTTCTTAACAATGTATGGTCCATCTTCAATTTTCCTTTCCCATTTTTCTGGTAGGGCGGTTCTTGTCTCAATACCAGCTCTCCTATCTGGAATTCACTCTTTTTGACCCACTTGTTATATTCATTTTGTTGTGCGGAGGCTGTCGCCTCAGCATAAGTCTTGTTTATTTCTCCACCCTTGTTCACAACATCAACCATTAATCTTTCACTTCACTTGCCTTCTTGTATCTCCTTTTTCCATTCTCTTCGCTTGTTTGCGCGTTCTTCACTTTTGTCGACATCAATCTAATGACAGGTTTTTCCCTCCTTCGGATCTCCTCTTATTACTCCAATGCCTTGAGGTAAGGGAAATTTGATGCATTGATGAAAAGTTGAAGCCACTCCAAGGATGATGTGCAACCATGGCCTGCCTATCAAGGCATTGTATGGTGACTTTACATCAACCACGCAGAATACTATTTCCGTGGTTATGGTTTTGAGAGGGATTCGCATTGTTATTTCTCCTTTTGGCTTATTAGCCGATCCATTGAAACCATAAACCTTGTAAGTTGAAGGGATGAGGTCATCGTCTCTGTCGCCCATAGTCTTATAAGTATGGTAAAACATATGTCAACGGAGCTGCCAGGATCTATCAATATCCTGTTTATTTCCTATGAGTCTGCGTCATTATCTTCTTCTCCATCATTCTTTGCTTTTGGGTTAATCTCTAGTTTGACAACTAATGGACTCTCATGCAATTCTCCGCCTCCTGGTACTTCTTCTGCGTTTAAAGAGATTGGTTGTCTCTGCCAATCTTTCAGTGGTGATATCTTTGCCAAGTTGAGTATCTCTTTTCCGTCATTGTCTCTTGCATGAACTCGACTTAGGACATTGTCGTGGAAATCTTTTATGTTTCTGAACGAGTGTATTATTGAGTTAAAGTATAAGTTCTTTGCATTCGCTCCTACTTCAATCAAATATGTCTTCCTTCCAGCTTCTACTCCTGGTGCCTGCCCTTCTGGTGGTGGTGGTAAATTCTGTTGTTGTGGGACTAAAAAATTGTTTAATTTCCCCTGATCTATCATTCTTAGTATGATTTTATGCACATTTCGACAATTACTTGTGGTGTGACTGTGGAATCGATGATAAGCACAAAACTCTCGGCTTCTTCTTCCTGGTGGTGGATCATGACCGATATTTGGTGGTTCTGGTATGTCTTCCATTAAGATTACCGCCTCCCAGGTTTTGTCTATTGCGGTATTAAGATGCGGCATTTTTATTTCTTCCCAAACTGCTTTATTTCCTCCTAGGCCTTGATTATAGTATCGCTTTTTCCTTCCATAACCTTCTACTTGATTTTCAAGCCTTACATAACTTAGTCCTTTTAACATATTATAAGATACAGAAAACTGTTCAGTAACCTGAATGTCCAAGAAACTCAGATGAGATATTAAACTTGATGCGAAGAAATAAAAGAACCTACCGAAAACTAAGTTGGTAGGATTCATAGCGACTTTATTCTTAGCAGCATCGCCAATCATCCGTTCCTCATCAGTAAAAGCAACATAATAAGGAGTAGTACGATTTCCTTGATCATTAGCAATAATCTCAACACGGTCATTCTGCCATACTCCTACACATGAATATGTTGTTCCTAAATCGATCCCTATTGCTCTCTGAACCATTATAACAACAGACATCTTAACCCATTACTTAAAGTACAAACTCAAAAAACACAAATCTAACACTTCAAAGTACTATTATTATATACACAGTTAATATGGATACTCAAATAGGTCAGAGATCGGTCTAGCACCGAAAGTTCAACCTTCAAATCGTACAAAAACGGATAATCGTATAACCAAGTTTATTTGAATAAGTCAAGCATCCATTAATTCATCCACTGCGCGATTACTGTAGTTGCAGGAAATCCTACAACTAACACCCTTTAACAATTTCTATAGATCTAAACATATTAGACATGAAAATGAAGATGAAATGCTAAAAATGTAAAATGGACACAAGGATTTTTTACATGGTTCGATCAATGTGATCTACATCCATGGTTCTTCACTATGAGTGTTGGAATTACATGAGTATTACATTTAGAATCTCCATTAATGGGTTTTTGGGTAGAGCTCTAGATCTAGTTTTAGGTGATGGAGGAAGAAGATGGTGTGCCTCTCTTTTACAATTATGTGTCGCTCTTTCTCTCTCCTTCTCTCTTTTTTTTATATACTAGGGCAACTAGAATAATAAATTACAAATATAACCTTTACTTCCAAATGAAGGAAACATAGACTTGGTAGTATGTACACGATCCTATTTTGCTAACTTGTTTCGACTCTAGAATAGTGCCACGCGGTGAGTACCATTTTTTGTATCTACATTTTGCCTCTTTTTTCTTGAATATTGCTTGAAGAGCGATCTTTAAGGAAAAATCCGTGTTGGTGTAGTTTTTGGAGCGAGACGCGTGGTGTTGGAGTAGTCTTTGATCTTTGTTGATGAAGGAACTACGCGAAAGAATACTAAGCTTCAAAAGTACGTACTTGCCCTTATTCTTTTTTGAAATTCGGAAAAATTAAGAACTATGAAGTATGAAGTATGAAGTTTCTTTAAAGAAGTATAAGAAGTATCCGTCCTTGCTTGCAAATAAGAAGTATTGCAAACAACTCAAATGAAGCTGCTACTCCATGTTCTCTTCCTCATGTTGTGTTGTAATGCAAATAAGAATTTAAATTAGTATTCAAAATTTCTTTTGTCAAAAAGTTTCATTTATGTGCAAGTTCAAATCGTTTTTGTTTGTTTTGATTTCCATTGTAGGAGTTGTTTCGTCTCATTTGATAGATACCTCCCATGGAAATGATCCTAATGAGGTCTTATGCAGCATATTATATAGGTCTTACTAGCCTGTTGAAGAGGTCTTATTTAGCCCCCTACTACTCTCCATGTGAAATACCATATCATTTGAAGCAAAGCAAATATTCAAAAGAAATATTAATTAATTGATATATGCGAGATTTTTCTCAATTTTTTGTAATTGTGGAAACTTTGTAATTGTGCGATTGTATCGCGCTGTAGTAAATAAAACCAAAAACTTTTTATTTGTTGTAAGTAAAATGTTAAAGTGGTACTTAGCTTTCATGTGATTTGCTGTTGTTGTCAATCTCGCGCGAGAAATATATAGCATGAAGTATATGGGTTGCTTGTGCGGAACTATCGCCCTTGAACAAGATAATGCCTCCCCTGCCTTGACACATCTCCTCCTGTCTTAAAATGTATAAATGCCGCGCAACAAAGAAATGTATAAATGCCGCGCACCAAAGAAATGTATAAATGCTTCCCTCTTGAAATGCATAAATGCCGTGCATCAAAAACATCCCTTGTATCGCCCTTGACATCTCTTGTTATTATCGCGCAACAAAAATAAAAATTAATGGTGGGAGTATTGAACCCCTTATCTTCCGCTCCCGTAGTGAAGCCCTGACCAACTATACTTCCTCTCTTTTGTGACATAACCAAACGACCGCACAGCTTTATCTCATATTCGCCCTTAGCTGTTCAACAAAAATGTGCACCTTCGCCCACGACCAACTGTGCTAATTGTCTTATACATAATATTCAAACGTCCATGCACCTTTATCCTTATTTTCGCCTTTAGCAACCTTGTAAAAGGTATGCATAAGGTGGGATTCGAACACGCGTTCTAAAACTCATTAACTTCGCACTTAACCAACTATGCTAGCTCCTGTTTGTGTAGTTATGTAACCACGCTGTAATCTTAATGTTATCTTCGCTCTTAGCAGTTCGAATAAAAACACGCAAAAAGACTGAAAAAGTTGGGATTTTATCACGCGACCAAGAACGCACATTCTGCTCTCTTGACCAACTGTTCAAGCACCATTATGCAAAATAAACGCATAACGTTCTTCTCTTATTCTTTTATTCTCCCTTGGCATTTCATCAAAAATATGCGAAAAATACCGCGCTAAGAAGGAATCGAACGCGTGACCTATAGTTTGCTCTCTCCAACACGAACCATCAGTGCTAGTAATAGATTATGACAAAACCGCAGCGTATGCCTCTTATCTTCTCTTCGCCCTTCCTTAATTTCTTTTACATTTTCCTTGTTCTCCTGAACATGAAAATCTTCCACTGAAACTTTGATTTTGCCATGAACTTTGTAGATCCAGAAACATACGAACAGTAGATAATCTTCACTTGAAATTTCTTCTTGAACCAACAAGGTAAGAGGTAGGATAAATCCTTTACTCGTTTTCCCCCTCCTTCTAGCGCCAAAATGTAGTTGCAGGAAATCCTACAACTAACACCCCTTAACAATTTCTATAGATCTAAACATAATAGACATGAAAATGAAGATGAAATGCTAAAAATGTAAAATGGACACAAGGATTTTTTACATGGTTCGATCAATGTGATCTACATCCATGGTTCTTCACTATAAGTGTTGGAATTACATGGGTATTACATTTAGAATCTCCATTGATGGGATTTTGGGTAGAGCTCTAGATCTAGTTTTAGGTGATGGAGGAAGAAGATGGTGTGCCTCTCTTTTACAATTATGTGTCCTTCTTTCTCTCTCCTGCTTTCTTTTCTTTATATACTAGGGGCAACTAGAATATTAAATTACAAATATAACCTTTGCTTGCAAATGAAGGAAACACAGACTTCGTAGTATGTAAACGATCTTATTTTGCTAACTTGGTTCGACTCTAGAATAGCGCCACGCGGTGAGTACCATTTTTTGTATCTACAATTACTTCACAAATTGGTTCATTATTGTACTATCATACAAAAATTGATAGTAGAATAATCCAAGTTGTTCCGAATAATGCAGGCTTCAGTCATCAATTCATTCATCCCCAGCATGATTACTTCACAATATTCTTTTCATTGCCTGGTCTTCCGATTAGTACTACTGGTACATATTTTATTGTATACGAAAGCAACACATTAGTTGACACTGAAAAGTCTTAATGGTCATCTTCTAACTGTCTGCTCTATATTCTATCAGAGCACGAACCCGACGAGACTAACAGACTCTCATCCATTGGGTAAAAAATTGATCATTTCAGTCGAACACATAATTTGTCTGCCTTATGCAAATAAACCAAAAATTTAGGGTTTAATTGGTTGTTTTGTTGGTGAGTGACTCATTATTCTCGGCCACAAATAGTAGCTTTGGGTTTCAATAGGTTAAATTGTGTACTGGTTTGGAAGCACTTTCGGTCTTTGGTTGTTTTTAACAAGATCACTTCTTTTTTAACTTAATTTTTTTAACTTTTTAACTTAACTTTTTAATGTAAATAACACCAAATGCAAACCAATACAACAGACACCTACCAACTAAAACGAACTCAAAATGACTGCGTAGATAGTGGGAGGACCGACATCTTAGTGATGAAGGACATTCTCGAATCTATTCATCTTGCTGCTAGCATTTCATTGATCACCTTGGGCGCGCCTTCTGCGTAGTTCTTCATCTTCCAATTTGTATTTTTCAGCCTCTTGAACTAACCTCTCAATTTCAGCCTTCGAAAACCTCCCTTTGTTATTTCTAACAATGATCTTATTATTTTTCTTTCCTGTTGTCTCCTCCTCGGCGTACACATTCAATATACCATCTTCATCCATATGAAAACATACAGTGAATTTAGGAACACCACGAGGTGCTGGAGGAATTCCTTGCAAGACGAACTCACCCAACAAGTTATTGTCACGGGATCTAGCTCTCTCTAACAAAATTGTTAATGGCAAAGGATTTGTCTCTTCCGTTGTAGAAGAAGAAGAAAAGAAAACTTGTATTTATATCTTGTTGTTTACATATTTAGAGTGAAACAGAAATTAAAGAAAATATAAAAGGCAGGCTATTTAGTTCCCTAAGATACAAAATTCTATACTAATCTTTACATATATAGCTTGAGCAATTCAATGTCTTCTTCGAGAATCTTCAATCACAGCTAGCACATCTTCATTGCTTTTGATACAACTATTTCGTTGCCTTTTATAGGAAGACTAATTGATGCGTATATCTACCAAGATAAATGCTATATCTTTTGCATTTAAAAACAAAATCTATATTGCATGTGAGGAATTATTTCACATGCAATCGTGAATCTTAACACCCCCCCTCAAGTTGGAGCGGGGGAAATATTAACCACGCCCAACTTGCCAATATTCGAAATGCTTCAACCCCTAATGGTTTTGTTAAAATGTCAGCAAGTTGGTCTTTGGAAGGAATGTAATGTGGAGAAATTAATTTGGAAATAATTTTCTCACGAATGAAATGACAATCAATTTCGATATGTTTTGTCCGTTCATGAAAAACGGGATTTTTAGCGATATGAATTGCCGCTTGATTGTCACAAAATACTTTAATAGGTTGGGGATGTGAGATCCCTAGATCATCAAGTAAGAATTTTAACCATTGCAATTCAGATGCCAAAGAAGCTAGGGCACGATACTCAACCTTGGCAGAAGAGCGAGAAATTGTGGGATGCTTTTTTCTTTTCCAAGAAAGAGGGCTAGAACCAAGCATGGTGAAATAACCAGTGGTTGAACGACGAGTGGTTGGACATCCAGCCCAGTCGGAATCTGCATAGGCATTTACTTGAAGTGGGCTAGAAGATGATAAGAGTATACCATGACCTATGGTACCTTTTAGGTAACGTAGTACCCGGAAAGCAGCATCTAAATGAGCACTTCGTGGTTGCTGCATAAATTAACTCAAATGATAAGAGTATACCATGACCTATGGTACCTTTTAGGTAATGTAGTACCCGGAAAGAAGCATCTAAATGAGCACTTCGTGGTTGCTGCATAAATCGACTCAAATGATTGACGACATAAGTGATGCTGGAACGAGTAATACTAAGATATAAAAGACGACCAATTAATCGACGGTAAATTGAGGGATCATCAAGGAGTACACCATCCGTGGGTCGGAGGCGGAGATTTTGATCCATAGGAAAGTCTGCAATTTTACCACCACAGAGTCTTGCGTCATTGAGGATATCAATGATGTATTTTCTTTGACATAAAAATAAACCTTTCGGTGAATGTGAAACTTCTATTCCCAAAAAATATTGCAAACGACCTAAATCTTTGATAGAAAAAGTACTTGCTAATAATGTTTTGAGATTAGAGATAGCTAATTCGTCATTACCAGTGATGAAAATGTCATCAACGTAAGCTAGAATAAAAATTGAGGTATCACCTTGATGAAAAGTGAATAAAGAATAATCTGAGTAAGATTGTTTGAAACCGTAGTGCAATAAAGTTGATGAAAATTTTGAATACCATTGGCGAGACGCTTGCTTAAGGCCATAAATAGATTTTCGCAGTCGACAAACTCTTGTATCACCATGGGTAGAAAAACCAGGTGGAACCTTCATGTAAATCTCCTCTTCTAAGTCACCTTGTAAAAAAGCATTATTAACATCCAATTGATAAAACTTCCAACCTTTGATGGTTGCGACAGATAATAAGGCACGAACAATGACCAATTTTTCCACAGGAGCAAAGGTCTCGTGATAATCAATGAGTTCAACTTGGGTATACCCTTTAGCCACTAATCGAGCTTTATAATGCTCAATAGAACCGTCTGATTTTCTTTTGATTTTATAAACACATTTACACCCTATGGCAACTTTACCTGGTGGTAATTCTTGTCGATCCCACGTGCCATTAATTTCAAGTGCACCAACCTCCCTTTTCATAGCTTTACGCCAAACGGGGATTTTTACAGCTTGTCTATATATGGTGGGTTCGACATCAGTGATGACGTTAGTCAAAAAAATCTTATGAGAGGACGGAAACTTATCGAAAGACAAATAAGTTTGTAATGGATAAGGAGGGTTATACGAATTGTGATTGAGCATGCTAACAACATTAAGAACATAATCCTTTAGATGTGGTGGAGGCCGACGTTCACGAGAAGGATAAATTTTTGGTTAAGAATTAAGAGGAACTTCGGCATTAGGGTTATCCAACGATTGGGAATCAACAGTAAGTGGTGCTGTTGATGACGGATTAGGATTCTCCAACAATTGGGAATCAAGGGGAAGTGATGCTGTTGATGATGGATTAGGATTCTCTAACGATTGGGATTCAACATTAAGTGGTATTGTTGACGATAGATTAGGTTCTGGAGTTGATGATGATTGAGTTTCATGTGCATCTATGCATATAGGAATATTATCCTCAATATCATCATCAACATAAGGATCATCATCTAGAGGATGTACACAACTTGGAAGGTGTGTGTCTGCCATAGAATCAAAAGAAACGTCTTGATATGGAAAAACAGTTTCTTGAAAAATAACATCACGAGATGTATATATTTGTTTTCTTTCAATGTCGTAAACTTTGTATCCTTTTTGAGCATGAGGATAACCTACAAATATGCACGGTCTAGATCGCGTGTCGAATTTATGTTGTATGTGCATGTTTTTGGCAAAACAAAGACAACCAAAAACACGTAAAGCCTTATAATTAGGCAAAGAACCGAGAAGTGCCTTAGGAGGCGATTTATAATTCAAAATAGGTGTAGGCATTTTATTGATTAAAAAGGTTGTAGTGAGGATACATTCACCCCAAAAAATGAGAGGAAGATTCGCTTAAATGCGCAAGGAACGAGCGACATCTAACAAGTGCCGGTGATTACGTTTTACAATTCCATTTTGCTGTGGAGTATTGATGCAACTTCGTTGATGAATTATCCCGTGATTTTGGTACCATGATTGCATCTCATTTGAGAGAAATTCACTGCCATTATCAGATTGAATGGTTTGTAATTGAGGTAAAAATACTTTACCCGATCCGGAGTTAATCTGATGAATCTTGGACTGAAATTGAGTGATGACAAAGTTATATAAATATTTCATGAACTTGGGTGTTTCAGATTTATTTTTCATGAGATAAACCCAAGTACAGCGAGTAAAATCATCAACTATAGTACAAAAATATCGATCTTTATTAAAAGAAGGCACATTAAAAGGACCCCATAAGTCGCAATGTATTTTTTGGAAAGCAAAACTAAAACTTGATTCACTATGCCCAAATGGCAGTCTTGCTTGTTTTGCTTGTGGACATATCCCACAATGCTTATTACATGCTGAAGAAATAAAATTAAACTTTTTAGAAAGATATTTAAATCTAGCTAAAGATGGATGGCCTAGCCTCCAATGCCAAAGATCAAAATTCCCACTAACTATGAATAGTGTTTTTGGAGGCAACTTGAGATAATAAAGACCTTGATGAAATTCACCCAGACAGATTTTGGTGTCCCGGATGAGATCCTGAAAATAACAATACTGAGATGAGAAATTGGCTACGCAATTTAAAGACCTTGTGAGTTGACTCACTGAAATAAGATTAAACTTAAAAGATGGTATATGATAAGCATTCTCTGAATATAATTTAGGAGTGAATTTGATTGTGCCAATATGACTAACGGCAACATGAGAACCATCTGGTAATTGAACACATAAATTTGTGGGAGCAGGTTTATAATTAGAAAATAAACTTAAATCATAACATGTATGATGTGTTGCACCCGTATCAATTATCCAACTAACGGATTGAAAATGAGAATTATTATTATTACCTGCTGCGATGTTAACACTTGGCATAGGAGCTTCTTGCACGGTTAAGAGAAGCGACAACAGTTTGTCATATTGCGCAGTAGTGAGAGTGAATAGTGGTTTATATGAACATGGGGTATTCACATCAGAACTTTGTAAAGAAGAAATGAGTACAGTTCCTTCCTTAACTTATGGTGGCTTCCCATGAGACTTGAAACATGTGGACTTAGTATGACCTACTTTACCACAATAATCACAGTAGGAACGTCTCCATCTGTGAGAGTGACGTGAAGCTCGATTGCTAGTAAGATTATTTGAGGTTTCATTTGGAATTTTTTCTTGAATAGCTAACATGACAGAATTAATGGGGGAAAGTGAGTTACTGTCTAACTCATCCCATGATGATTTGAACTTTTGAAAATACTCGGACACAGACATATCATCTTGTGTGAGACTGGTAGCTTTATGGATATTATATTGCGCTATGCGCTCTTGAATGAGAACCCAAATATCATGGGCAGTTGCACCATACGGGATGCTTGATCGAATATCGGAATCGACAGAATTTAAAAGCCAAAAACTTACCATATCATTGTGTCGCTGCCACTTGCATAACTTGACTGGATCAGTTGGTCGTTCAACAGTTCCGTCAATGAAACTCATCAACTGGCTCCTTGTTAGTAGCATGGCTGCAGTGTTCTCGGATTGATAAAGATCATAAGGATCAGCGGAAGTCGAAGCAGGTGAGACAACGGTATTATTCTTTGCCATTTTGGTGAGTGATTTAATATGTTTAGGACCGTAGATTTTTTTTTTTAATTAATAACCTATCGATACCATAATAGAATACGGGCATCCAACTCAAAGCCAATTGGCAATGAGTGGAGTGGCCCTAAGGACTAATAATCTCAACATGCCCTCTCACGTGTAGCCTCGTTGGGTCTTACACGTGGACAATTAAATCGGGTGACGCGGAGTAAAGGTGCGTTCAAATGACTCGTCGCAAATAGCCTTCTCTGATACCATGTTAGAATATGAGCATCCAACTCAAAATTCTATACTAATCTTTACATATATAGCTTGAGCAATTCAATGTCTTCTTCGAGAATCTTCAATCACAGCTAGCACATCTTCATTGCTTTTGGTACAACTATTTCGTTTCCTTTTATAGGCAGACTAATTGATGCTTATATCTCCCAAGATAAATGCTATATCTTTTTCATTTAAAAACAAAATTGATAATGCATGTGAGGAATTATTTCACATGCAATCGTGAATCTTAACACTCTAACCTTGGTAGACCGGAGAAAAATACATCGCTTTGATTGTCTAAGGTGGTAGTGTAGATCTTTTCCTTCTTGACGGGAATGCTTGTGTTCATTGGGATAATTACGCTCATAAGACCTCCGAATGTCTCAACACCAAGAGAAAGATGGGTAACAACCAACAACACCAAGTCCTGCACCTTTTCTTTACCTCGACCACTCAAAATAGCAGCTTGCACTGCAGCTCCACAAGCCACAGCCTCATCAGGGTTGATGCTGTTGCAGAGTTTTTTTCCATTAAAGTAATCCTGCAAAATAGCTTGAACCTTGGGAATTCTAGTAGAACCACCAACAAGGACAACTTCATGAATGGCTCTTTTATCAGTCTTTGAGTCCGCCAAACATTTCTCAACAGGTTCCATGCTTTTCCTGAACAAATCGATGTTCAGCTCTTCGAATTTAGCACGAGTAATAGGAGTATGAAAATCTATTCCTTCGTACAAAGCGTCAACCTCAATGGTTGTCCTCGGTGTAGATGACAGGGTCCTCTTTGCTCTATCGCATGATGTTCTCAACCTCCTAAGGGCCCTTGGGTTCCCACTAATGTCCTTTTTGTACTTCTTCTTGAACTCTTGCACAAAGTGATTTAACAACCGGTTATCGAAATCCTCCTCTCCAAGATGTGTATCTCCAGATGTAGCCTTGAATTTGAAGATACCCCCATTAATGCTGAGTATCGAAACATCAACCGTACAACCGCCAAAATCAAAGATAAGAACATTGTTTGGACCAAAACTGGTCGACTTATCAAAACCATAAGCAAAATCCTCATTGAACAACAAGCAGTTCATCAAATCCTCGTTTGCGTAACTAAACGTAAATATATATAAGGTAGTGCAAAATGGAAAAGCTTGTTACGCTAAAATACTTTCATATTAAAAGAATACGAAAACTGTTCATTAACCAAACCAACATGGTCATGAAGTATTCAGACATCAAACATGGTTTTAATTAAGGCCCAAAAAGGCTTACCGAAAATTGTGTTGGTAGGATTCATAGCGACTTGATTTCTAGCAGCAGCACCAATCATACGTTCATTATCAGCAAAAGCAACATAACAAGGAACACAATGCAAAAAACGAAGACACCAATTTAGTTCAAATTTTACAACAATAATCAACACATGATCAAGAAAATTTATATCGTAATATAATTGATTATTGTAAAGACCTCGATATAAGCAACTTACCGAGGACAGTGTTGACAGGGTTAATTCTTAGCAGCATCACCAATATTACGTTCAGTCTCATTAAAAGCGACACAAGAAGGAGTAGTCCTATTTCCTTGATCATTAGCAATAATCTCAGCACGGTCATTCTGCCGTACTCCTACGCACTGAATATGGATGGTCAAACAATAGGGATTGAGCAACTCTTAATTATGTATCTCTTTCCCTTAACACACTGAATATGGATGGTCAAACAGGTCAACGGTTGGTCCAGCACCTAAAGTCTAACCCTTGAACAATAGAAAAATGGGATAATTGAATAATAATCCAAGTTGTTTTAGATTATTCAGCCATCACATTCATGCCCAGCACGATTACTTCACAAATTGGTTCATTCATTGCCTGGTCTTTGGGTTTTAAATCAAATCAGAATTTTAATTATCCTCTAACTTCTATCACAGAATATTGCTTAACAAAATGCCCCTAAAAATCCTGGCATTTTTAGGGGCACTTGAAAGGAATTAGGGCCATTTTTTTATACCTATCCTATGAAGATGGTTAGGGGGTGTCTTAAATATAGAAATTGTTTATATTGTACTTCACCTTTATACTAAATCTAAACACATATCCTTTATTTTCATAATCATAACATTTCTCTTCTCCTTATTTGTTCTACCGATTGAAAAAGAAAAAAAATCATCGTTTTAATTTTGATTGAAACCAAATATCTTAGATCAAACAAATTTAAGGATTAATTGTATAAAATTAAAACCAAAAATTCATTAACCTTAAAGTTGAAACTTAGAACATCAAAAAAGAAAGTTCGAGTTAAATAAACAAAACGGATAGATGATAGTAACTGTGATCCAAAATTAGGATTATTTGATTGCCTGAAATCAAAAATTTGATTCGAAATTTTTCTAGGATTTACAGTAGCTGAAGAGCATCAACCATAACCGGTAGGTAAAATAGATTGTTATCTACCGATTATTCTTGATTCAAAAAATCCAGTTTTTCTGTACTAAAAATTAAGCACAATCGGTAGATAATGTACATCATTAACTACCAAGTGTGAAAGTTGAAAATTTCGAAATTTTATTAAGTTTTGAAAATTTGAATTTGGGGCCATGAACACAATTGGTAGATAATGAGCATCACTTATTAACACAATTTACTACCGATTATGGTATTACCAAAGTTCGAAAATTAAAGGATTTTGGCAAAATCTCATTTTTTGGCCACCATACATTCGGAAGTTAAATTAACACAATTTACTACCGTTTATGGTATTGCCAAAATTCGAAAATTGAATATATTTGGAGGTTAAAGAAACAAAATTTACTACCGTTTATGATAGTACATAAATTCGAAAATTAAAGGATTTTGGCAAAAGCTCATTTTGGGGCCACCACACATTCTTAAGTTAAATTAACACAATTTACTACCGATTATGGTAGTACAAAAATTCAAAAATTGAATATATTCAGAGGTTAAAATAACACAATTGACTACTGATTATGGTAGTACCAAAATTCGAAAATTAAGGGATTTCGGCCAAAGCTCATTTTGGGGCCACTATATATTCGGAAGTTAAATTAACACAATTTACCACCGATTATGGTAGTACCAAAATTTGAAAATTGATATTCGAAGGTTAAAGTAACACAATTGACTACCGATAAAGGTAGTTCCAAAATTCGAAATGCCAAGGCTCATGGTAGTTCCAAAATGCGAAAACCTAATGATTTTGGAAGGTTCTCATTTTGGGGCCACTATATATTCGGAAGTTAAGTCAACTTCTCATACTCCATATTATTACAAGTCCAAAATCTGATTTATAGGCCACTATACAATCGGAAGTTTGTGTAACTGATATTATAACCGAATATGGTAGTTCCAAATTTCGAAATGAAGGGCCGATCGGAAAAAATCACCCAAAATATCTTTTTCACCTGATTTTACAAAACTACCGATTGTTAAGGGCAAATTAGCCATTACGGAAATTGACATATGATGGGTGGTTTCATTTTAGGTTTGGGTGACCGGTTTTTGTCTTATTAATGACCTCTAATTCCTTTCAAATGGCCCCTAAAAATGCTAAGCTAAAAATGAAACTATTTGGCATTAAAAAAAAATGCAACTAAATAATATTCATTGCAGTTGCCTTTAAGAGCCATTTCTTTAAAGTTATTATATTATTATTACCTATTTACCTACTATTGGGTAATATGATTTGTGAGTTAGTCATCAACTTTCTTTTAGAGTTGTTTACCGATAGCGGACTTAAAAAAATACGAGATTTCGGCATTTATTATTCCTTATCAAAAATTTCAAAAGCAACATTTTGGGCTTTTTGCAATGTTTTTATCCCTTTTTTACCTCCCACGATAGATGTTTTACGATGCTTTTTTAATCGTGTCCTCTTAGAATCCAGTTGACTGATCCAGGACTGAAGAAAATCGTCCTTGACTAGTCAAATGAGTTCATTTAACCAGTCAAGGACGGTAGTGTCCTTCTACTGGACTCATACTATTAATGCATTCCGAGAATTGTTCTTACAACATATAGTCAGCATTCTAGGGATATGGACAATGTTTTTTTGGTCATTTGTTCCTGTTTTAGAATTGACTAGGACTTTCTAAGGGGGGCCGCGGAATTTCATTTTCCCCATTTTTACCTTTACGGTAAAATCTCCTTTCTTTTATTGGACCATCCACAATCACGAAATGGCGATATATAAAGCTCGGCCATTACCAGGGGCAGACGGACATAGGAATATCTATGAAATACTAGAATGATGATACTTATCCTGGCATATTCCCATCCATTGAAGGGGTTAAGGGGTGTCCTAAAAATAGAAATTGTCTATATTGTCCTTCACCTTTATACTAAATCTAAACTTATATCCTTTATTTTCATAATCATATCATTCCTCTTCTTCATCTCTTTTCTACCCATTGAATTTTTTTTCATCGTTTTAATTTTGATTGAAACCAAAGATCGTCGATCAAATGATTGATTGTTTAAAATTAAAACTCAAAATTCATTAGCCTTAAAGTTGAAACTTATAACATCAACAAAAAAAAAAAAAAAAAAAATGAATTAAACAAACAAAACGGATAGATGATACTAGTTGTGATCCAAAAATAGGATTTGATGGCTTAAAATCAAAAATGTGATCTGGAATTTCTAGGATTTACAGTAGCAGAAACATAATCGGTAGATAACAATCTATTTTATCTACCGATTATGGGAAATGAAGAACATCAACTATAATCGGTAGGTAATAGATTGTTATCTACCGATTACTGTAAATGAAGAACATCAACCATAATCGGTAGGTAAATTGATTGTTATCTACCGATTATTCTTGATTCAAAAAAATCAACTCTTCTGTACTAAAAATTAAGCACAATCGGTAGATAATGAACACCATTAACTACCAATTGTGAAAGTAGAAAATTTCGAAATTTTATTAAGTTTTGAAATTTTGAATTTGGGCCATGAACACAATCGGTAGAAAATGAGCATCACTTATTAACACAATTTACTACAGATTATGGTAGTACCAAAGTTCGAAATTACAGGATTTTGGCAAAATCTCATTTTGGGGCAACTATACGTTCCGAAGTTAAATTAACACAATTTACTACCGATTATGGTAGTACCAAAATTGAAAATTTGAATATATTCGGAGGTTAAAGAACACAATTTACTACCGATTATGGTAATACAAAAATTCGAAAAATAAAGGATTTTGGAAAAATTTCATTTTGGGGCCATTATATATTCGGAAGTTAAAATTAACACAATTTACTACCGATTATGGTAGTACCAAAATTCGAAAATTGAATACATTCGGAGGTTAAAATAACACAATTTACTACCGATTTTGGCAATACCAAAATTCGAAAATTAATGGATTTTGGAAAATTCTCATTTTGGGGCCATTATATATTCGGAACTTAAAATTTACACAATTTACTACCGATTATGGTAGTACCAAAATTCAAAATTGAATACATTCGGAGGTTAAAGTAACACAATTTACTAGCAACTATGGTAGTACCAAAATTCGAAAATTGAATACATTCGGAGGTTAAAGTAACACAATTTACTACCGATTATGGTAGTACCAAAATTCGAAAATTCAAGGATTTTGCAAAATTCTCATTTTGGGGCCATTATATATTCGGAAGTTAAATCAACACAATATACTACCGATTATGGTAGTACTATAATTTGAAAATTGTATACAAAAAAAAAAAAAAAAGAGAAAAAAAAAACGATTATAGTTAAACTACCGATTGTAGTATTAAATACCGATTGTGAGGGACAAATTAACCATTACGAAATTGAAAGATAAGGGGTGGCTTTATTTTAGGTTTGGATGACCCTATTTTGTCTTATTAGTTGCACCTAATTCCTTTCTAGTAGCCCCTAAAAACGCTAGGATATTTATGTGTCCTGAATTTAGTAATCTTTCACTGTTTGTGGAATTTCCCTAAGAG
>JAJJMB010008936.1:402980-465338 GCA_023531105.1 Papaver atlanticum | reverse complement strand
AACAATGATTCATCCCCTGCATGATTACACACACAACTATGTAGAAGTGATGCCCCTTAACTATTGAAATTCATTTGTTTAATGTCGAAGAAGTTGTCCTTATCTCTAAGCTGACAATTTCTCTTCTCATATCATTTTTCTTTTTCTTTTCTTCTTTGAGGATCATTGCTGACCTTTGTAATTTAGTTATATTGGTTGCTTAGTAAATTTCAGCAACTGCGGGGATAATAGTTGTGAGGATTAAATTGTAACATTGGAAGAAGATAAACAACCATCTAGTATTGTTTCTGTTTTTACCCGCCATCCATAACTGATTTATCTTAGCCGCACGAAACAATGGGATGTATACTGCCTCCCCTCCATTTGAAAATTCGGCCATCGAATCACGTGGTGCCAACTTTTGTTCTGGCCGTAACTTTGAAACGCTTATATTGGTTCTGTAGCGAAAGAATGCTTTAAGCAAGTAAATGGCGTTGGTAAATCAGGAACTGAAATGTGTCCCAAATTTTTGCCCCTCCCAATCGTTTGAGGTGCCGACGTGCGTTATTATAAGCTAGAGTTTATCTCTTATATTATAAGATGATTTATCTTACCCACGGGAAACAATGGGATGAACAGTTCCTCCCCTCCATTTGAAAATTCGGCCGTCAGATCATGTTAGTCAACTTTTGTTCTGGGCTGTTAATTTCAAACGCTTATATACGTTCCTTACCATGTTGCAAAACAAAGTGTTCCTGAATGCTTTAGGCATGAAAATTGCGTTGCTAAATCAGGAACTAAAATGCGTCCCAAATTTTTTTTCCCTCCCGTTCATGTATTTGAAGTGCCGACGCAAGTTATTATAAGCTTTGGTTTATCTATTAATGAAGATTCATAACCTGATTTATCTTACACGCCGGAAAAAGTTGGATGAATAGTGCCTCCCTTTTAATTGAAAATTCGGCCGCCGTGTTTGAAATGCTTATATACGTTCTATTATGTTGCAACAAAATGCGTTCCTGAATGCTTTAGGAACAAAATGTTACTTATGTGGCAATGGGCAAGATACTATGGAGTTGTACTCTCAGTGAAGCCCTGACCAACTATACTGTGCAGAAAAATAAACGTGAGGTGGGAATTGAATCCGTGCAACTAAACCCATAATGTCATCTTCGCTCTTAGCAGTTCAAATAAAAACACTGGGAAAGTTGGGATTTTATCACGGGACCAAGAACGCACATTGTGCTCTCTTGACCAACTGTTCAAGCACCATTATGCGAAATAAACAAAACCCCAATTTCTGAATCAAACAAACCCTAACTTACTGAAGCCTATCAAAATCCCAATTTCACTTCGAAATTTCAATTTCAGATTTACACAAAAACCCAGTAGATACATCTCTGTTTACTGCCTTCACATCTCGAAACTTCACGCAAAACCACAACTCTTTTCCTACTATTTCTCGTCTTCGAAATTTCGTCCATCATCAGAATTAAACATCAAACATTTTCTTTTCTTCCATGTTTCCTGCCGAAATCACTGAACCATATTACTTCATAAAAATGTCAATTCATTGTTCCTGATTTCTCACCACAGCAAAAGCCTAAATCTTTACAAACTCGATATTACATTTCGTTTCCAAGTATAAATCCATCTCATACAAAACTTTCTTCATCACATGAGTACTCTAAATTTTTATTTAGTCCAATCTATCGATACCTAATCAAATTAATGAATGGAAGCCCCAATTTTACCTTTCACCAAATGGAAACACCCCAATTTCTGTATTAATTTTTGAAGTGGTGATGCTTATGGAAATTTGATTCTAACCTCTGATTGATAGTCTACTGTATTCAAATGATCATAGATGTTTATTTGCTAACACGTGAGAGATCCAGAATTTAGATGGAGGATGAAGACGAAGATTGAGTTTGAGTTGGGTATGAAGGCGGAGGAAGAAGAGTTAAGTAGTATTAGGGTTCATTGTCTCTTACATCCGAGCCGTAGACTCTTTTTTTTCTCTGGACCGTTGGATCTTTGAGCTACTTAAGGACTAGACTTGTAAATTCAGTATTTTCACAGTTTTCTATTTTATAAAATTAATTAAAGTCAAGTCATAGATAGTCAACGCTGGTCAACATATGGTCCATGTACCAAGTCCTAACGTTGGACAAATGTTAGACCAAAGCCTAGTTTTGGACAAAACATGGTACCAAAGTCTAATTATCCCTATTTTAGATTCCCTTAAGCAACTTCTCTAAGTGTACAGTCTTTTGCTTTTCTTTTGTTTTGTTGGACATTAGCCTAGACTCATGCTTTGGCTTGTTTTGTAATCTTTTTCTTTATCCTTTGGTAATAAAATTATACGATTTAGCAAAAAAGAAAAGAATACTTTAGGCATGAAAATTGCGTTGCTACATGAGGAACTTAAATGTGTCCCAAATTTCCACCCCCTCCCAATCAAGGGTTTGAGCTGCCGACGCCCAACGCGCATGTCCACCGCTTTGTGTAGGTGATGTATAGCTTATTCAAGATAATCCCATAATATTCCTTAGCGTTTATAAGTATCATATATGGCTTAATTATGATCTTGATTAGGGTTTTCCTAATTGAAATAATATTTCATCAAATTTTTTTTGTTGAAATAATAATCATAAGTGCAATTCGTAGATGAGTTGTTGGCCGGGAAGAGACTTAAAAAAAGGTGATATTCTAGGCACTTACTGTTCCTTATCGGAATTCAAAACATAACACGATTTTGCTTCGCAACAGTTTTTTTAATTGAGTCCTCGTAGAGTCCAGTTGACTGAGTCCAGTTGACGAATCCAGGACGGGGTGCACTCCTATTGGACACTAGAAAATAGTGTTGTTGACCGTTGATCGCATAATGTTGACCAATCAACATGAGTCTAGTTGACTGGTCAATATTTCGAACGCACTATTAGTGCACTCGAAATATTGTTCTTACTTCATTCATCATACAGTCGTGTACGTCATTATTTCGGGGTCATAGGAGGTATTTTTTTGGTCATATTTTGCCCTTTTGGTCTTACTTTCGTGTTTTGGAATATTGAAGACTTTGGTGGGACGTGGAATTTCACGTTTTTGTAAGTCCTGGTGCGGAGAAAATCTCTTTATATATCATGAATTTATTTACTGAATTCAAATTATCTATATTCTAATATTCTATAATCTAGATTGGTTAAATTAAAAGTTTTTCCTTAGGAACTGAATTGAGTAATTCTGTATTAGTGTTATTATGAATTGATATTACAGAATGCGACGGTTGGTCCATAGTTGTGTAAAACATGAAGCAATATAGAGGCTTCAAGATTGAAAAGACGAGAATTTCATTCAACCAAATTAGAAGAAAGATCATCTAACTTTAGTCGTCGACTTCCTCGATTTCGAACAAAACCCTGCTGGCTCCTTTTGAAGGACCTGCACCATCCCGCTGGTTCGGCTTATTAATGATAGGATTGCACACACTCTCCAACTCCCTCATCTGGTTGTAAACATCATTTGCATCAGATGGTTCTTCGTCATCCAACCACTGAATGGCTTTGTAAAGTGCATCGTTCATCTTCTTAATATCATCCGTTGATAGCTTCCCTTCAATGATCTTGATCTTGCCCATCGTGCTGTATGTGTAATTCTCAAAGGAGTTCCTTGCCTCCACTTTCATCTTGTGTTGTTCATCTTCTGACTTGTATTTCTCAGCCTCTTGAACCAACCTCTTAATCTCAGCATCTGATAACCTCCATTTGTTATCTGTAATTTTGATCATATTTTTATTACCTGTCATATTGTATTCGCAAGACACACTCAATATACCATTCGCATCCATATTGAAACATACTGTAAGCCTGGGAACAAAACGGGGTGCTGGAGGAATTCCTTGTAACCTGAACTGACCCAACAAGTTATTGTCACTAGTTCTACTTCTCTCACCCTCGTACACTTGAATCAACACACTACTTTGATTATCCACATAGGTACTGTAGACTTCTTCCTTCTTGGTAGGAATAGTTGTGTTCCTTGGGATCAATATATCCATAACACCTCCACTTGTCTCAATACCAAGGGAAAGAGGGGTAACATCCAACAACACCAACTCCTGCACCTTCTCACTACCCTCGCCACTCAATTTGGCAGCTAGCACTGCAGCACCATATGCTACAGCCTCGTCAGGGTTGATGCTCTTGCAAAGTTCCTTCCCGTTAAACAAATCCTGCAATAAAGACTGAACCTTTGGAATTCTGGAGGACCCGCCAACAAGGACAACTTCGTGAATGGCACTACTATCCATCTGTGAATCCATCAAACACTTCTCAACAGTTCCCATACATTTCGTAAATAAATCCATGTTCATGTTTTCGAATTTAGCACGAGTAATGGATGTATGAAAATCTACCCCTTCATACAAAGCATCAATCTCAATGGTTGTCCCAGTAGCAGATGACAGAATCCTTTTTGCACTCTCACATGAAGTTCTCAACCTCCTAAGAGCTTTTGGGTTTTCACTAACATCCATGCTGTACTTCCTCCTGAACTCTTGCACAAAGTGATTTAACATCCGGTTATCAAAATCATCTCCTCCAAGATGTGTGTCTCCAGATGTAGCCTTAACTTGAAGTACCTCCCCGTGAATCGTAAGTATTGAAACATCAAATGTACCACCTCCAAGATCGAAGATGAGAACATTCTTCGCACCAATGCCTGCCTCTTGCTTATTAAGACCATAAGCGATTCCAGCTGCCGTTGGTTCATTCAAGATTCGCAGTACATTAAGTCCAGCTATTTTACCAGCATCCTTTGTAGCTTGGCGCTGAGAATCGTTAAAGTAAGCAGGGACGGTAATAACAGCATTAGTAACTTTTGAACCAAGGTAAGCTTCAGCACTTTCTCGCATCTTAATGAGAATCATGGATGAAATTTCCTCTGCGGAAAACTGTGTATCCTTGCCTTTGTAACAGACTTGAATCATAGGTTTCTTGTCTTGGCCAGCAATGACTTTGAAGGGCCATAGTACCATATCAATTTGAACAAAGCTATCACTCATCTTTTTACCAATTAAACGTTTCACATCTACAAAGCAGGAAAAAAATTCAGGAAACGATCTTGAGATGCTAACTTTAAGATCAATGAACTCTTGATATTATTATGAAACTGGAATACATCTCAGATTCCAGAAATCTCATTACACAGATATCATGAATACGCACAATCTCAATCTAGAAAAAGAACTAATTAGAAGAACACATTAATGACAACGAAGAAAAAGCAAGACCTGGACTCCTCCATACTTGATGCCTTTCGAAACAAAAAACAAGAAACATGACTCACACCTCATTTGTGTTCTATCTATAAGACTATAACCACGGAATATGGCGAGAGTAATCTGCCTAATCGGCACTACCAACCCGGGTTCGAAGTTAAAAAAAAATACAGTTCTTTATGATCATAAAACCAATTAACCTTAAACAGCATAATGGAAAATCCAAGAACATAATTACTCTATTGCTTAGAATATTAGATGTATACAAGAGTATAAAATTGTACTGTAACCAACATGTTCATGAAAATCCGGATATCAAACTAGGCGAAAAGATGTCAAAAAGCAGCTTACCAAAAATGGAGTTGCTAGGATTCACAGCAGCTTGATTTTTAGCTGCATCACCAACCATACGTCCAGTCTCATTAAACGCAACGTACGAAGGAGTAGTGCGATTTCCTTGATCATTAGCTATGATCTCCACACGATTTTCTTGTGGTAGCCATACTCCAACACATGAATATGTTGTTCCTAAATCTATTCCTATTGCTTTACCAGCCATTGTTATAATAATTGTTCGAACAAAAGACAAACGACTCAAAGAAGAAGAAAACTGAACAATTGAAATTAGATAGGAGAAGGGTTGAACTTTATGCAGTTTTCTTTTGACAGACTTATTTGTATAATCAGCATCTAAATAAGGCAACCCCTTGATCGAGTTTTGAAAAAAATGGACAAATGAAACTATTCAAATTACCGTACATTATTCAGTCAACCAATCATTCATCCCCAGCATGATAACTTCACAATATTGTTTTAATTGCTAGGTCTTTACCAACTTATGTAGAAGTGATAAGCGCGTCTTAAGCCTCTTACTTATTGCATTTCTATTGTTTAAGCTTGAGAGGTGTTGCGCATATCTCTCTAAGCTGACAATTTCAGAAGTTTTGTTAACTCTTGGAAGTACAATGAGTCAATGACCAGTTCTCTTCTAGCATGATTTCCTTTTTTTCGTCTTACATAGAAATTTTGTAAAATTACGAACTCGGTAATTAAAATTTGGAAATACGGTGAAAAAAATAGGTAATCAAATTCCTTAAACGAGAGGAGATTTTGCAAATTATGAATCTGCAATCACAAACAGGAATTATGAGGCCTTCATCAAACCGATCTGAAGGAGAAAAAGAATTTGATGAAATCATGGCTAATGTACGCAAATATACTGCATGGGTAACAATGGAGGACTTTTTTTTTTTTTTTTTTTGAAACCAAACTAAACTTTATTCAAATTAAGCAATGTTGAGTACACGCTGGAATGTCATTCCAAGTTGATCATGAATTACATAGTTACTAAGAAACTGAGGGTGCATATCAATCCAAGTGTGTGTTGTTGTTGCGTGTCCAAGGGATTGCGTCTTGTCCGCTGCAAAGTTTGCCAAAGCATTCGCTACTTGGTTTGCTTCCTTGTACAAATATGGAAGATCCGCCAATTTGGTATTTGCTGCAGCAAGAACTTGATTTTTTGGATGAGCGGTTGGATTTTCCATGGTGGAGAGGTGTTTGTGGTGAGGTAACTTACGAGAGATAACGAATCAGATTCGATGATTAACGAAGAGATGTTCAAAATCCAGGCTTGTTCCAATCCAATTACCATGCCTCTCGTCTCAGCCATAATTGCTGAAGTAGACCCAAGTGGTTCTGCTATCGCACATATTACACTGCCATCTTCATTTCAAAGCACAGCTCCTGCTCCAGCAATGCCTGGGTTGTTTCTTAAAGCTCCGTCAGAATTTAGCTTAGTAGTACCTGTAGGAGGAGGTGTTAGAGCACTACTCGGTCGAACTCGCAAGCGTTGCTATCTCAAGCTTGTTTGTCAAGTTTAGATTCCAGAACTATAAGTCCTGATTTCTTGTCAACAATAACAAAGTCTCGGACTAGGATAGTAAGTGTAGTTGAGCTCTAGACTCCACGGGGTTCATCATACAAATACAAAGAACTACTCAAGGAATTGGTGGAACTTCATCGACAAAAAGGTATGTGGAGACTTGAACTTATCTATCACTCAAAAGTCTATCTACTCTATCTCCTATCTTGAGACAAAAGTCGTATTGCTATATAGACTTCGATTATACACATTTGCTATTTCGAGCCGAGTTTATCTCGCTTATCTATTTCTCGAAATATGTGTTGGTAAGCTTTCGCTTTGGCCAAGTTCATCTTTACTCGTGACGGAAGTCATGTTGAACGTTTCAATTTCTTGAAAATCACTTTGATGAAAAATAGTTTGTGAATAACAACTATATAACATCCTCTAAGAATGTTTCAATGATTGAAATGAGAGTTTAGAATATATAACCTTGAATGGATATAAACATTGTATGTGAACTCATACGTGTGTAAGTCCAAAATCCTTGAACCAAAGTATGCGTACTTTGTTGGTTTAAGATGACCGGAGCTAAGTCCGCGCACCTGTACGCGTACTGTCGGAAGTTCACATCCCGTGAATTTCTGCTGGAGTTTGTGAACTTAAAACAAGCTCAGTCCGGGTACTTAAGTATGCGTACCCGTATGCATACTTAAGTGGGTTATTTTCTAAAAAAAGTTTATTCGTGAACCAATACATTTATAATTGAAGGAATGCATATTTGCAAACCGTGGATATAATGTTCATGAATTGATTCGAGTTAATCAAAATCGTTTTTGCTTCGATTGTGTCTTGTATACTTCTATGAAATCTAGGCAATTGAACAACTCTCTAACTAGTTCATTTGAGTCACTTGAACTAGTTATGGTGAAGATGAATAACGTTGATATGAAAGTGCTCATATGGCTAACCATTGGTTAACTATTGTTGAACCAACTAGGTGTACATGTTTAGTTACGGTTACCCAAACCTAAATGAACGTGCATTTCATTTGTGTATGACAAGCAGAGTTCGATCTAACGGTTGAAAGATATTAGCTTGAATCTAATCAAGTTTTCATTTAACGGTGAATATTGAATGCTTTGTTACCAAGGTAACTTAGATTGCAAACCCTGATTTGGAGACTATATAAAGGAGAACTCTAGCAACTGGGAAACCTTATCCCCACACCTCATGTGTGATACTAGTTGTATAAGATAGAGTGGATTCTCCGTTAACCTTAGGTTTCTATCGAGACCCTGTAGGTTAACGACTTGAAGACTTCATTGGGATTGTGAAGCCATACCCAACTATTTTCTATGTAGTTGCGTGATCTGATCTTGCTGTTTCTATCGTATTTGAGTACAGTCGTAAGATTGGCTTGAGATTAATTTCTCCGATAGGCAAGATAGAAAACAAGTCACAAACATCTTCGTCTCATCGTTTGTGATTCCGCAATATCTTGTTTCGCTAGTCGATTAAGATTATTGTGAGGTGATTGATAATTCTAGGTTGATCTTCAGAAATATAAGTCCGGGTTATCAATTGGTTCCTTAGCTGATCTCACCCATAACTAAGAGTTGCTACGACCCAAAGTCGAAGACTTTAATAAAAAAAATTGTATCACACAGAAATGTCTACAGGAATAGATAAATCTTTCTCCCACAGAAATACCTACGAGTTTTTTTCCGTCTTTTGATAAATCAGGGTGAACAGGAACCAATCGATAACCCAGACTTATATTCCCGAAGAACAGCCTTGAATTATCAGTCACCTCACAATAATCTTAATCGACTAGCGAAACAAGATATTGCGGAATCACAAACTATGAGACTAAGATGTTTGTGACTACATTTCAATCTTGCCTATCGGAGAAATTAATCTCAAACCAATATTACGATTGCATTCAAATACGATAGAAACAGCAAGATCAGATCACGCAACTACAGAGAAAATAGTTGGGTCTGGCTTCACAATCCCAATGAAGTCTTCAAGTCGTTAACCTACAGGGTCTCGGTAGAAACCTAAGGTTAAAGGAGAATCGACTCTAGATTATACAACTAGTATCACATAGGAGGTGTGGGGATTAGGTTTCCCGGTTGCTAGAGTTCTCCTTTATATAGTCTCCAAATCAGGGTTTGCAATCTAAGTTACCTTGGTAACAAAGGATTCAATATTCACCGTTAGATGAAAACCTGATTAGATTCAAGCTAATATCTTTCAACCGTTAAATCGAACTTAGCTTATTATACACAAATGAAATGTACATACATTTAGGTTTGTGAAACCGTACCTACACGTGTACACCTAGTTGGTTCAACAGTAGTTAACCAAATGGTTAGCCATATGAGCACTTTCATATCAACCATATTCATCTTCACCATAACTAGTTCAAATGACTCAAAAGAACTAGTTAGAGAGTTGTTTAATTGCTTAGATCTCATAGAAGTATACAAAACACAATAAAAGCAAAAACGATTTTGATTCACTCGAATCGATTCATGAACTTTATAGCCACGGTTTGCAAAAATGCATTCCTTAGTTTATATAAGTCTAAGTTCATGAATAAACCGTTTTTAGAAAATAACCCACTCAAGTACGCATACCGGTACGCATACTTAAGTACCCGGATTGAGTTTGTTTTTAGTTCACAAACTCCAGCAGAAATTCACGGGAAGTGAACTTATGGCAGTACGCGTATAGGTACGCGTACTTTAGTTCCGGTTATCCTGAGCATCAAGGAACGCATATTTTGGTTCAAGGATTTTGGACTTAAACACGTATGAGTTCATATACAATGTTTATATCCATTCAAGGTTATATATTCTAAACTCTCATTTCAATCATTAAAACATTCTTCGAGGATGTTAAATAGAGGTTATTCACACACTATTTTTCATCAAAGCGATTTTCAAGATATTGAAATAATCAACATGACTTTCATCACTTGTAAAGATGAACTTGGCCAAACCGAAAACTTACCAACACATATTTCGAGAAATAGATTAGCGAGATAAACTCGGCTCGAAATAGCAAATGTGTATAATCGAAGTCTATATAGCAATACGACTTTTGTCTCAAGATAGGAGATAGAGTAGATAGACTTTTGAGTGATAGATAAGTTCAAGTCTCCACATAACTTTTAGTCGATGAAGTTCCACCAGTTCCTTGAGTTGTTCTTCGTCTTTGTATGATGAACGCCGTTGAGTCTGGAGCTCAACTACACTTTCTATCCTAGTCCGAGACTTAGCTATAAGTAGATTAGAAATAAAGACTTATAGTTTTGGCAACTAAACTTGACAACAAGCTTGAGATAGCAACTCTTGCGAGTTCGACCGAGCAATGCTCTAACAATCTCCCCCTTTGTCAATTTTAGTGACAAAACTATCAATACATAAGGAATACAAAATAAATAAACTTTGCAGCTTCTCTTCCACATGCATGATCTCCTTGGTTCTTCAACATTACTCGAAATCTTCGTCACTTTCAAGTACTCCAATGATTCCAAAGATATTCAATGCAGCATCATCGTTGTTGAATATCCGTAGCCATAACAATGATAAAAAAAAAGCTCCCAATCATTGTTACACAGTGTCATAGTATTATTACACAGCATCAAAGTTCAATTGTATCACAACTTCGACAACAATACTATGGTGATATGTATCACTCCCCCTTAGTCAATACTCCATCTCACATGGAAACCACTCCCCCTTACTTAATGATCCGAAAACCATATGTATTTGTAGTGTGAACTACACATTAATTCTCCCCCTTTTTGTCAATAAAATTGGCAAAGGTACGAAAACTAGTGGGATGCTAATGAAATTTCCATAGAGACATTTCATGACCAAAAGAAAGCACAAATCAACTTTTTATAGGCAATCATATAGCCGAAACTAAATGTATTCATCAAGGAGTTTATAAAGATATAAGATAAACCCTACAAAAATTGATGTGTTTTGTAGTTGTAGTAAAAATGATTCGAACTCTAAGACTTGTGAAGGATTTTTTAGACTTAAATTAAATTAAATAAAATTGTATCAAATTATAAAAAGACACCGAGACTTTGGATTCCACCATTAACCAATTAAGTGATACAGTCTAATCAATATTCATGCAATTCTTTCTTTTAAAGTGATTCTAATTTATTGCCTCTAATAGATTTTTGAAGTAACAATTGTAAACATCAAGCATGAAACATCAAAAGTTTAAAACTAAGCATGTTCCATCAAAACAATTCTCAATCACTCAATAAAAATCAAAACTAAGCATGTTCCATCAAAACAATTAGTTCTATGCAAATAATCATATAAAAGATTGCAAAAATAATTAAAATAGAATTATACCACTTTTCATGAAACAATGGCTTCCTCCGTCGCCTCGGCTAAGGGGTTTAGCTCCTCATATTAATCATGTTCTCAAAATACATCTTTGGTGCTCAAAAGTTGATTAAAAGAGTGAAAATTGTAAAAGCAGCGGATTCTGTAACTAATATAATTGTTACAGAACCTACTGTTACAGAGGAATAGAACTGTTGCGAACTGAAACTATTTGTTGGAAAAATTGTTACAAAGGGTATTGAATATGAAAGCTACGGCAACAGTTTCTGCGACTGTTTTATGTGCGTCGTATGTTCTTCTTCTTCTTCTCCGGCAGCAGCAGCAACAGCAGAATTCGTCCCCTTCAAGTTGATTTTTCTGGCTTTTCTAAGGCTCTAAACTTCCCCCAAAGTATTCCTTCTATATGACCCAACCAACCTATTTATATCAAAAAGACCGATTAAATCTCTTCCTTTCTCTTCATGGCAAAGTTGCGGCAATTTATTGTTTTAGGATTTCTACGCGTATATGAGCTTTCCTTTTGATTCTAAACTCTTCCTTAGATAGATATCAAGCTTCGGGAAGAAAATCTTGCCTTTAGTCTCCCTGAAATTCCTAAAATAATTCATCAAAGACCCGAAACTTCCATCGCCTCTGTTTTGCTCTAATTCGATCTCTAGCCAATTTGGGTTCAATCCAAAGACTTTACCAGGCCTGTGTAGTCCTAAGGACTAAACCCAATCAATTTCAGCCCTTTAATCTCCATAAAAATCGATCAAAACTCCAACCCTAAAATCTGTCAGTGAAAACCATTTTTCCCGCCAATTTTGTTTCTAAAACGTGAAGAAGTGGAGTCCCCCTATCCAGTCCCGGTCTGTGTTTAGTAGCTGCTTGGAAATGGGTTACCCCTTATCCAAAGTGAGAGTCAGAATAGAAAATGTCCTTCCAGGTGTCTTTAACAACTTTTCGAGCCAATTTCGCCGCAAAAGCCTATTTCTCCAAAAACACCTACAAAGGGATAAAATACCAAAATAAGTATAAAAATGGGTATTAACAATATACACAATAGAGATGAAAATAGACACATAAATGCGTCTATAAAATTTCCATAGAGACATTTCATGACCAAAAGAAAGCACAAATCAACTTTTTAGAGGCAATCATATAGACGAAACTAAATGTATTCATCAAGGAGTTTATAAAGATATAAGATAAACCCTACAATATTCCATAGCCGCACTCCCCACAAAGATTTGGCAATTAAGCAAAAGTTCAATTAAGAACTCTCCCCCATAAAACGTCATTCCCGAAAAAACAACACTTTCACAAGAAAATAAGGATTTCTTTGGACAACAACAAATCATATAAGAATATGAATTTGTATCCAAAAACTCAATTAAATTAACCACAAGAGAACCCATGATTAATTCAATCGGAAATGCTCAACATAAGAGAACTTACGGAGCCACACAGTATATACATAAAAAAAATATGGATCAGGGAAGATCAATACTGCGGAATAAACAAAGATTCATTCTATCTTTCATCACTATTTGCACAAGGAGATACAATAGACTTAATCTTTGTAAACAAAAGATCATCCTTTCTTCCGTTAATATTTGCATAATGACATAAAAGGCTTAACTTTTGTTTGTCAAAAGTTCATTCAATCTTTTATCGATACTTGCATATCGACATATGAAAGGCTTAACTTTTGACCAAGTATGGGACTATCATAGTTCACGGACGCAAACACACATATCCCATAACAAATTGCAGTATATAAAACCATAAAAATTAATACTGCAAAATCATCTTCCAAACAAACTTTAGAATTTAACCAAATAAATCTAAAAACATTGAAGATGAAAATCGTTAGACATAGCTATGTGTAATCACAAAACGGCTATTCCACACTCTAGTTATTCTTCTTAAAAACACAAGAATAAAATTCTCATAATAAGTTTCTCTAGACATTGAAACCTCTGAAATATTCTTTATCGTCCCGAACTCCTTGTCGTCAACAGCCATAGGAACATGGTTTGTGAAGATGGGAGTCAATTCCAACAAACCTTCTAAGCTGAAGATGTCGAACCAGGGCCTTCTGAATCTCAAGAGTTCTCAAAACAAAAGCCTTTATTTGCTAAATCTCCTTTCTTGTCTCCTTGAACTCTTCAAGAACATCAGAAAACTTTTGAGAATTGGAAGGAACGGCCCTTGGCTTCCTCACATTCCTTATTTTTCTTTTCAAAGTTGGAGGTAACGGAGATCTTTCTTTTTCCTTCGTGATTGATGGCTTAACAATAATATTAACATCTTTTCCATCAGAAGACATGCAGTATCCATAAGCGTACGGATTTGTGAGAGGAAATCACACTTAAATAATGAGTCTTAAGTTATAAAGAGTTTCAAGAAAGGAAAAAGGAATGTAGGGTTACAGAACGTTTATACACTTCAAAGGATTCACGTACGCACAACTCATACTCTATAAAAGAAAGAATTGTCAATTTTAACCCTCTTTTATTGATTAACAGGGGAAGACCTTTCCGATATCAATTAGATATGGAAAAATTCCAATCTTTCAAAACAGGCAAAGCTTAAAAAGAAAACAAATTTTTAAAACCATATTTCTTTTTCTAAATCCTGAGATGTGCAGAATCTTGTCTCTTTTGATCAGGCACATGAGACAAGATGTACTAACCAACACAATTTAAGTTGTGCTGGGGTGAACAATAATCTGTCCACCATATCCTTTTCGATCGGAATTCATGGAACCCTGTTTCTCATAGTGTTTAGACCATAACTTTCTTTCCAATGGTCTTGTCTTATCCTTGGAAACTAACTTATTTGACGAAGATAAAATCTTACATACCTCAGCGGTCTTCTGAGCAAGTTTGAGCTTGTTTGTTAATCGATTTGCTCTTCGTTGAAGTTTGCTGGCATGTCTCAATTTGTGTTTAAACTTGAAACACTTTGACAGTTCATGGCCCTTGAGCGAACAATATGAGCATGTCAACCTGGAATATGATTTAGGTATCCGAGATGTGAAGGATGCTAGACACATAGTAGAACCTAAAAAATTAGATAAAGAGTTTCCAAAGGAAGGGTCAACTTTATCTTCCAGATTGGTTGAGTTTTCTTCTTAAAAAATATAAAGATTGATGTATGTATTGCTACAATTATCAAAATCGATATTTTCACAAAGAAGTGCAATACTTGATTTTTTTTCTTCATTAGAATCATTGTTGTCAGACATTTCATCAAGAGTTGCAGCAAGACCTTTGTTCCCAGTGTATTTCTTTCGATTTGGACACTCATTAGCAAAATGACCAAAACCTTTACACTTAAAGAACTGAGGCATATCCACGTCATCAGTTTCATCATTATCCCTATTTTTAGGAGGAACACGATTATGGGGTTTATCTGATGACCTTGATTTTTCTCTGGAGAACCGTTTACTTCTCTTCAAAAAAAGGTCCCTAAACTGTCTTATGATCAACGAGACTGACTTTTCAAGATCTTCATCTGATGAATCAGCCTCAGAAAGATCATCTTTAGAGATGCAAACACTTTTACTTTTATCAAGTAATTTAGTGTTCTTTTGTGCTTTGAAAGCAACATCCTTTCCATGTTTGGATGTATGCTCATGGTCAAAGATCTTTAACTTCCCAACCAGAGTATTTCTAGAAAGCGTTGCGAGATTATTTCTTTTAACGATGGCATGCTTCTTAGAATCGTATCTGGATGGCAGAGATCTGAGAATCTTCATCACAATGTCCTTTTCAGGAATAGTCTTACCCAATGCAAAAGATGCATTAACAATTTCAGACACTTTATGATTAAATTCATCAAATGAATCTTCACCTGCCATACAAAGGTTTTCCCAATCAGAATTTAGGTTTTGAAGCCTAGCTTCTTTTTCACAGGTATTCCTTTCAAATACGGTTTCTAAGATATCCCAGGCATCTTTAGACTTTGTGCACGTAGTTACATGATGATGAAGGTCTGGGGTAATGGCATGTATGATAACATTTAAGTCGTCATAATTTTTCTTTGCAGTAAGGATTTCTTCTGGACTATATCTACCAATATCCTTAGGTATAGATACATCGCCTTTTGTATTAACCGGAGGATCATAGCCATTAAAAACAGGTACCCATGTTTGAAAATCACGATCTCGAAGAAAAGCACGCATAGCGATTTTCCACCACAAGCAGTTTGAGCAATCGAAGACTGGTGGTACGTTTATGGATAGAATTTCTGTCCATAGAGTCAGATCGCTACAAACACATACTTATAAGGTCTTTAAACGTGTTTGCCTGCTCTGATACCAATTGAAAAAGTGGGGGTACAACAACCTCACCCAATAATTCGCTTAGCAATCTGTATGGATTAACTCCAATATACTTTTAAGAGAATCAACTAGACAGTCAGACTCAATCTTAATAAAAAGTATATCAAGCAGTTATATCTCAATTTCTCGATTCAATACTTACTCAAGCAAATAGAAATATGCGAGTCTAATTGAATACAAGAGAAATAAACTTAAATGGTACCAAAGACAAATGTTCAAGTATCAATCAATTTCAATCAACAACCAAAGGTCGGAGTTACAAATTGATCGATTTAACGCATTACCTGTGATATTTCAATTATATAAAAATATATAATGCGGAAAAGAAATAACATAGACACCAGAAGTTTCGTTAATGAGGAAACCGCAAATGCAGAAAAACCCCCGGACCTAGTCCAGATTGAACACACACTGTATTAAGCCACTACAGATACTAGCCTACTACAAACTAACTTCGATCTGGACTGTAGTGGAACCCCAATCAATCTTACAATGATCCAGGGTACAGTTGCGCTCCTTACGTCTCTGATCCCAGCAGGATACTACGCACTTGATTCCCTTAGCTGATCTCACCCACAACTAAGAGTTGCTACGACCCAAAGTCGAAGACTTTAATAAACAAATCTGTATCACACAGAAAAGTCTACATGATTAGATGAATCTGTCTCCCACAGAAATACCTACGAGTTTTGTTCCGTCTTTTGATAAATCAAGGTGAAAAGGAACTAATCGATAACCCTGACTTATATTCCCGAAGAACAACCTTGAATTATCAATAACCTCACAATAATCTTAATCGACTAGCGAAACAAGATATTGCAGAATCACAAACAATGAGACGAAGATGTTTGTGACTACTTTTTTATCTTGCCAATCGGAGAAATTAATATCAAGCCAATCTTACAATTGCACTCAATCACGATAGAAACATCAAGATCAGATCACGCAACTACAAAGAAAATAGTTGGGTCTGGCTTCATAATCCTAATGAAGTCTTCAAGTCGTTAACCTACAGGGTCTTGGAAGAAACCTAAGGTTAAAGGAGAATCGACTCTAGCTTATACATCTAATATCACATTGGAGGTGTGGGGATTAGGTTTCCTAGTTGCTAGAGTTCTCCTTTATATAGTCTCCAAATCAGGGTTTGCAATATAAGTTACCTTGGTAACAAAGCATTCAATATTCACCGTTACATGAAAACCTTATTAGATTCAAGCTAATATCTTTCAACCATTAGAACGAACTTAGCTTGTTATACACAAATGTATTAGTTCATGAACAAACAAATTTTAGAACATAACCTACTCAATTTTAGTTCATGACAAGATAAGTTCGATTTAACTGTTGAAAGATATTAACTTGAATCTAATCAGGTTTTCATCTAACGGGGAATATTGAATGCTTTGTTACCAAGGTAACTTAGATTGCAAACCCTGATTTGGAAACTATATAAAGGAGAACTCTAGCAACTGGGAAACCTAATCCCCACACCTCCTGTGTGATACTAGTTGTATAAGATATAGTTGATTCTCCTTTAACCTTAGGTTTCTACCGAAACCCTGTAGGTTAACGACTTGAAGACTTCATTTGGATTGTGAAGCCAGACCAAACTATTTTCTCTGTAGTTGCGTGATCTGATCTTGCTGTTTCTATCGTATTTGAGTACAATCGTAAGATTGGCTTGAGATTAATTTCTCCGATAGGCAAGATAGAAAAGAAGTCACAAACATCTTCGTCTCATCGTTTGTGATTCTGCAATATCTTGTTTCGCTAGTCGATTAAGATTATTGTGAGGTGATTGATAATTCTAGGTTATTCTTCGGTAATATAAGTCCAGGTTATCGATTGGTTCCTGTTCACCTTGATTTATCAAAAGACGAAACAAAAACTCGTAGGTATTTCTATGGGAGACAGATTTATCTATTCCTGTAGACTTTTCTGTGTGAGACAGATTTGTTTATTAAAGTCTTCGACTTTGGGTCGTAACAACTCTTAGTTGTGGGTGAGATCAGCTAAGGGAATCAAGTGCGTAGTATCCTATTGGGATCAGAGACGTAAGGAGCGCAACTGTACCTTGGATCAGTGTGAGATTGATTTGGGTTCAACTACAATCCAGACTGAAGTTAGTTTGTAGTAGGCTAGTGTCTGTAGCGGCTTAATACAGTGTGTGTTCAATATGGACTAGGTCCCGGGGTTTTTCTGCATTTGCGGTTTCCTCGTCAACAAAACTTCTGGTGTCTATGTTATTTCTTTTCCGCATTATATTTTGTTATATAATTGAAATATCACAGGTTGTGCGTTGTATCGATCAATTGGTAAATCCAACCTTTGGTTGTTGATTGAAAGTGATTGATCCTTGAACATTGGTCTTTGGTACCGTTCAAGGTATTTCTCTTGTATTCAATCAGGCTCGCGGATTTCTATTTGTTTGAGTAAGGATTGAATCGAGAAATTGAGATATAACTCTTTGATATACTTTTTATTAAGATTGAGTCTAACTGTCTAGTTGATTCTCTTAAAAGTATATTCGAGTTAGTCCATACAGATTGCTAAGCGAAATATTGGGTAAGGTTGTAGTACCCCCACTTTTTCAGGAGGGTTCCATCCCACTGAGGAAAAATAGTGAGTTGTACCATTGTTGATGTTGTTGTGTTCAATTGGATCAAGCCCTGGGGCTAAATGTGGGTGATGATGTTGAGCCCAATGGAATTCAGTGGATCCTTTAGCTATTAAGACCATGGTGACGTTTGATGGTTCATAGGTGTGCTGAAAGCATAACTTGTTTCTATGAGTCCATATGTGCCATAAGGTGTAGCACAAATGAGTTATGCAATCTGGTGGTGGTTTTGGTTGTGGGTGCATGGGGTGTAACAGATTCTGAACATTGGTTAGAGGTGTAATGGTCAGCTGATTGGTAGGATATTTGTGGTGGAGTAAAGTCCCTATTTGATCCCACACTAATCTAGCTTGAGGGCACCAGAATAACAAGTGAGATAAAGTTTCTGGGGCCTCGTTGCAGCCAGGACACATGGGGGTGTTTATGACATGTCTATGATGTAATAATTCCCTGGTAGGTAACCCATTATTTAGAATTTTCCATATAAAAATTTGTATTTTTGGGGGGCATGGGAGAGTCCAGATGAAGTATTGGGTGTTGGTTTTCTGGGTTGGATTGATGTGTTGATGAAAGAGTCAGTAAGCTGACTTAACCGAGTAAACTCCATTTTTTGTGGGATACCATATGAGTTTGTCATAAGTTGGGCTTTAAGGTAAAGGTATGGCCATTATTTTTAAGGTAGTATCTGGATCAGAGATGGTCTGGATGAGTTGGATATTCTAGGTATTCGTTGTTGGGTTGATTAGTTCTGAGACATTTTGCAGGGTATGAGAAGAAGTGTTGGTTAACGAGTTTACTCCTGGGATCCATTGTTGTGACCATATGTTTGTTTGCTCACCAGAATTTATTCGGTGAAATAAACCCAAATTGAAAAAAGGTAGTAGCTTATTGACATCTCTCCATAAGAGGCTAGTGTTTGAGCAAGCAATATTAACCAGATGAAGAAGACAAGAGTTCAAGAAATACTTACCTGTGCTGGTGGAGGACCATAATGAGTTTGGTTGATCATGTATGGCCCAAAGTCTTTTGAGAATTCGAGCTTTGTTCATTGTTTCACTAGTTCTGATGCCTAGACAACCAGTTGATTTGTTGTTACAGGCCCTCTTCCAGTTGATGGGATGCAATTTTCTTGTATTTCCTAAGTGTCCCCATAAAAAATTCCTTTTCAGTTGATCAATTTTGTGATAAATGTGATGAGGTAGAAGTGCAGTTTGCATAACATGGTTAGCAGTTGGGGTAAGAGAGATGTTGTTTAGTAAAAGTCTTCCATCCTGGTTTAGCATTTTTATTTTCCAACCCTGTAACCTCCTAATAATTCTCTATATCAAATGGTTATATCTATCTTTGGAATTTCTGCCATGAGGGATAGGAGAACCAGATAGGTTGGGCGGACCGAAGTGGTTGTGAAGTGAAACATGGTTTATAGGTTGTTGACTTGGTGGTTAGAGAGGTGAGGGTGATGAATGATGCAAGATTTGGAGGTACTAATTTGTTGTCCTGCTGAGGTACTGTATTTGTTTATGGTGTTTATGAGGTTGTAACATTGAGTGAGGTTGGCATGGCAGGTAAGAAGCAAGTCATCAGCATACATGAAATGGGAAATAGGTGTAGAGTTGTGGGATATTTTGATACCTCTAATCTGATCTTGTTGCTCCAGATGAATCAAGTTTGTGGAGAGGATTTCAGCACACATATTGAAGATAAATGAGCATAATGGGTCTCCTTGGCGAATGCCACATTATGGTTGGATAAAACCACGAGGTGCGCCATTTATCTTCACAGCCAAAGTGACACTCCTGATGCAGAACATTATTCGAGTTATGATCCAACTTGGTAAACCTAACGATGTCATCGCCCTTTCAATGAAGTCCAATCAAGTCTGTCGTAAGCCTTGTGAATATCAAGCTTCAGGGAAAATTTCGGATGTTTGCCTGGTTTATACGTTCTAATAGAGTGAAAGACCTCTATAGCAAGAGAGATGTTGTCATGTATTGATCTTTTTGGTATGAAAGCACTTTGGTGAGGATTGATGAGGAGAGGTAGCAGTGGTCGCAATCTAGCCACAATGATTTTGGAGATGACTCTATAGCTTACATTGCAGAGACCAATAGGGCGAAATTGTGAAGGGTTTTCTGGATTCTAAATTTTGGGAATTAAGATGAGATGGGTATGGTTGATCTGAGATGAAAATGAACCATTTGCGAAGAAATCCATTACCAAGTTGGATATTGTTGGTCCAACAATATCCCAAGCTTCAATGTAAAACTTGCTTGAGTACCCATCAGGACCCGGTGCACTGTCTTTCTAATGGAGGACTTAAATACCGATCAGACAAAGTATTCAGAGTTTCCATCTTTTCGCCCTACTACACCTACTACTAACTTGGCAACTCCGAAATAACCCTTAAGAAAAATCACGAACGCTTAAAAAAATAATATAAAAATATTTTCCCTTAGGGGTCTCTCTAAAATATAGAGAAAACCCTTTTCACATAGATTTTACAAAAGTAGAGAATTTGTTTATATAATGGAATAATAAAACTTAAAAAAGAGGAACTCCCCGATGTGGGACTAAAAAGTTTAATTTACAAAAGAAAACAATAAGTTATTATTTTTTAAAAAAACTTTAAAAATCAATTTTCTATTAATTGTTTTCCAACAGTGTTGTCGTCGGTGCAGAGTTTAATCCGTAACTTAACGGAAGAAGTTGCTCGGTGCAAATCGCAGGTTGAGGGGAGGGATCAAAGGAGAATGAAACTTGTATGGGAAGATACGGCTGGGACATTGAGGAAGGAGAAGTTTCAGTGTCTGTGCAAGGTGTTGAAGGAAGTGCTAGATACTAGAGTTGAGGATGTTGTTGTCTCTGACAGCCTTGTATCTTCCTCTAGTTGTTTTCTGAGGGACTCGGGCATGGGTGGGATGATATTGGAAATCAACCGAGGACCATATCATTGAGGACCTCCGGAAGAGGTCTGATGCTAACAAGAATGACTATTACGCGAGGAATGCATCTCTTGTGTTGTTTAACTCTGCTGACATGTGTCAGCGAATGGAAATGATGATCAAGACGACGCAGGAGCAATGCCTGAACTTGTTGGAGACGGTGCAACCTGCCTCTAACATTTAGTTATTGCTATCTACATATGATTTTGAGTGTGAAAACAATGGTATTTTGTGGCTGATACATTGATCCCGTCTCCTTGTACTTCGATGCTCAAAATTTCCCATGTATATTTGGGAAGAACATCGGTTTGGTACCTTATATTTAGTACTAACACAATTGCAGATATAGCATACATAACATGCACACACACAAAATACCTTAATATATACTCCTTCGTACAAAACTAACATATGTGCCAGACCAAATTATAAGAGTTCAATAATATTTTTAGACAAGAATTTAGATTCCAACATTAAGAACTGAAATTTTGCTTAATTTGTTGGACTTACTCGATTTTTGGTCCAGAATTCTATGCTATTGTTGAGGACACACACCAATCTGCTAGTAAATCTTAGCTATGATGGGGTTGCATACATTCTCCAGCTCCTTTCTCTTGTGGTTAATATCGTCTACGTCAGCAAGTTCATTCTCATCCAACCACTGAATGGTACTGTTGACTGCATCCTCGATCTTCTTTTTATCATTCAATGCTAGCCACCCAAAATTATTAATCGTGTTACTCATGTTGTATGTGTAATTCTCTAAGAAGTTTCTGGACTCTACCTTCTTCCGGTGTTCTTCGTCTTCTGACCTGTACTTTTCAGCCTCTATAACCATCCTGTCAATCTGAGCTTTTGACAACCTCCCCTTGTTATTTGTAATTGTGATCATATTTCTGTTCCCTGTTATATTTTCTTCAGCAAACACGTTCAATATACCGTTCGCATCTATATCGAAACATACTGTTATCTTCGGAACACCTACAAGTGCTGGAGGAATTCCAGACAAAATGAATTTACCCAGAAGTTGATTGTCCCAGATTTTAGTTCGCTCACCCTCGTACACGGTAATTGTCACAGTACTTTGTCCGTCAGAGGTAGTAGTGAAGTTGTCCTTTTTCACCCTTATGGGGATGGGGCTGTTCCTTGGGACAACCACTCTCATAACACCTCCAAACATCCCTACACCAAGAGAAAGAGGGGTGACATCCAGTAACACCAGGTCCTGCACCTTCTCATTACCCTGATCACCACTCAAAATAGCAGCTTGCACTGCAGCACCATAAGCCACAGCCTCGTCAGGGTTCAGGCTCTTGCAAAGTTCCCTTCCATTAAAGAAATCCTGCAACAGAGACTGCACCTTTGGAATTCTAGTGGACCCACCAACGAGCACAATTTCATTAATGCTGTTCTTGTCCATCTTAGCATCCGTCAAACACATCTCAACAGTTTCCATGCATTTCCTAAATAAATCCATGTTCAACTCTTCGAATTTAGCACGAGTAATGGATGCATGAAAATCAACTCCTTCGTACAAAGCATCAATATCAACCATTGTCCGAGGAGTAGATGAGAGGTTCCTCTTTGCTCTCTCGCATGATGTTCTCAACCTCCTAAGAGGCCTTGGGTTTCCACTAATGTCCTTCTTGTGCTTCCTCTTGAACTCTTGTACAAAGTGATCTAAAATTCTGTGATCAAAATCCTCTCCTCCAAGATGGGTATCTCCAGCGGTAGCCTTGACTTCAAAGATACCCTCTTTAATGTAGAGTATGGAAACATCAAAAGTACCACCACCAAGATCAAAAATAAGAACATTCTTTGCACCAGCAATGGTCGCAATCTTATTAAGACCGTAAGCAATTCCAGCTGCCGTTGGCTCATTAAGGATTTGCAGTACATTAAGGCCAGCAATTTTACCCGCATCTTTAGTAGCTTGACGCTGAGAATCATTAAAGTAAGCAGGGACGGTAATAACAGCGTTCTTAACGATTGATCCAAGGTAAGCTTCAGCAGTTTCTCTCATCTTAGTGAGAATCATGGCTGAGATTTCCTCAGCTGAAAACTGTATATCCTTCCCCTTGTAACTAACTTGAATCATGAGTTTCTTGTCTAGGCCAGCAATAACTTTGAAGGGCCATAGCTTGATATCACTCTCAACAAAGCTATCATTCATTTTCCTACCAATTAAACGTTTGGCATCTACAAAACAGAGAACAGATTCAGAAATGATCTTGATATACTAACAATAAAAACGATGATCTCATGATATTATCATTCTCATGAAACATTTCTTATTTTCTACAATATTATGCAGAAATTTAAGGTGAAAATATAATTCAAAATCAAAGATATTACCAAACTTAATATATGCTTGAAAGAAATTGTAAAATAAACATGTTCCTGAAAGATAAAACTCATATATGCAAACTTGATTTAAAGACGTCAAAAATTGAGCTTACTGAAAACGGTATTGACAGGATTCACAGCGGCTTGATTCTTAGCAGCATCACCAATCAAACGTTCAGTATCACTGAAAGCAACATAAGAAGGAGTAGTTCTATTTCCCTGATCATTAGTAATAATCTCAACACGGTCATTTTGCCATACTCCAACGCATGAATATGTGGTTCCTAAGTCGATCCCTATTGCTCTCCCAACCATTATAGTAATAATAGCTCAATCAACTACTCAAAACATAAACTCAGAAAACGGAAATCAGCATTGAAAAATAGATATGAGAAGGATTAAGCATACATAATGTTTTCCCTCAAAAGAAGTTATATGGATGGTCGAACAAGTCAACGGTGATCAAGCACCTAAAGTCTAACCCTTGAATCTTACAACAGTGATTCAAGTTACTGATTCAGTCAACAAATCATTCATCCCAAACATGATTACTTGACAATATTGTTTTCATTGCCTGATCTTTAGAAAGTTATGCATTAGTGATGGGCCTGTCTTATGCCGCTGACTTGGTAAAATCCAATTGTTTAAGCTTGAGGGATGTTGTGCATCTCTCTACAAGTTGACAATTTTTGCTAGTTGACCGACTGTTAAGGATGCTGTGACTCAAAATGCATTTGCCGTCACAAACATTGTAAAGAAAAATTAAAAGCAGTTTACAATTTCATGAAATCGATACTCAAATCGACATAATTAAAAAAATTGATCAAAAAATCCTTCATAAACAACCAGATAAACAGTGTTCCAGTTCAAACTTACTAAAAAAATCATTAAATTAATCATTCGGACCCTAAACGAATTGCAGTAGCATGTAAGAATATTTCTACACATAGAAATATCCTTTTGGGCCATGTAATAACTTGGTTAATTATGAATATATCTAAATATGTCGGTTATAATTTTGGGATCCTTTCATATTCCCTCTTCCTTGATGGACGGTCGAGATTTAATGTTAATTCTAAATCCTATGAACATTGGTCCTCCTTCTACCTATAAAAGAAACTCAATAACCATCAGAATTGGTTCAAGAATTTTATTGTTCATTACACAAAAGGTCAAGAAGGAGAAACTAAGAAGTTCCACAAGGTATTACGGCTACAGTGAGATAATCGATGACTGACTACGGATTAGCGCTATAAGGTATTTCTCATAAACCATTCTTGCAGATTGATTGTGTGATTATCATGAAGTTCAACGATCCTATAAAATTAAAACTTATAGTTGGTATCAGAGCCTGCGTTTAGAACTCATGATCGTCCGTTGATTATATGCAATAATTGTATGCGTTTTTTGTTTGGGGCTATATCATTTTTAGGCATCACGTCGAATAATTGCATGGAGTTTTCGATTTTCTTATCACCAATTCATTACACGAAAGGGTTTCGTTTCTTCTGTTAATGTTTTTGGAAGAAATTAGGTTTGGAAATCCCAAACGGGCAAAGTTATAACGCTTTGGGCCTATGTTAACGAGTTGAAAATTATAAATAGTTAATGGGCCATACGATGTCTTGGCGTTTAATAAACCCCTAACAGAACCTAGTCAGTTCCTCCTCGAATCAAAACTCACCCATTCTTTTTACCGATTTGATTTTGTCTTTAAGGCTGGCAGAACCGAAGTATCAAAGTAAGTTTCAAATCCAATTGAGAATATCATATAATATTAAAGTTTAATAATCGCTTAATGTGTTCCCTAATAAAATTCAAGGTATGTTAATTGGAAATTATATTATTGGTGATATTAAAGGTAATTCGATAAAACCACTAATGAATGGACTAACAAACCTTATTAACAGTATGGGCGTTGGTAGCTAAAGAAAGTTTCCACTTATGCTTCGTTTTCTCTTAAAGAAAGTCTGACCGGTTGACCATTAGCAGTGAGTCGATAAAATTGATACGAAAACCACAGACAAAATTGGTTTCATCAAATTCTATGATAAAACCAAATTTGGTTTCAACTTATTTTTGCCTATTTTTTTTATAATGAAACCAAAGATTTTAATGATAAAACACTAAGTATATGATTAAACCAAATTTTGGTGGTACTGTTTCTGATTAGTGGTGGTGTTGGTTGGTGGTGGTGCTTTTTATGGTGCTGGTAGTGCTGGTATTTGTTGGTGGATGTGGTGTTGGTTGCTAGTAATGGTAGTTAGTGGTGACAAAAACACCTTTGGGGTTTTTGTGTTACTTTTGTTATTTGAGGTTTTTGTGTTACTTTTATTTTGATGGGTTTTTGTGGATGGATAGTGACACCTTTGGGATTATAACTCGTGGCCCGTTATCAGAAAGAAAAAAATTGGTACTCGTATATAAATTTAACCATCATTGTTGTTAAATTATTTTTCCTTTATTTAATGATCGTTTTTTTTTGTTTTGATAATCTTTAGTTTAATGATCATATATAAACTTCTTTGATGATTTCATTATCAAATTATATATCCATTAATTTATCGGTGGTGCTGGACATAACTTATCAGTGGTGCTAGACATAACGAGCTTTGCACCATGAAAGCTCCCGAAGAGAATTTAATAGGTCCCATCATCGTCCTCAACATTGTGATTGGGGCATGTAAATGTGGGGTTATGTCTATGTGTCTTTCGGTGATCACTTAGGGATTTCTCCCCAAGTGAATGTAGAGTTATTGCTGACTAATCTATCGAAGTTCTACTATTTTGTTTTTGTTTTTTCTATCAAAGTTTTATATTTTTCTCTTTTTTTCGAAACAGAGGGAGTACTATATAATAGATGCATATCGAGTTTTATACATTGAATTCTTATGCAAAATGATTTGTACACGAGTTAACGCTTGAAGGAAGCCTAAATAATTGGCGGAGTTCATATTTACCGACACAAATAATACTCACATATTGGTATAGAAGTTTCAGTCGGGTTTTCATTATTTAAATTTTGTTTCTTTTTTCATATTTTAAATTTTTTGAAAAGGCGGGGGTCTAACAACCTCACCCAATATTTCGTTTAGGCAATCTGTATGGACAAACTCCAATATAATTCCAAGAGAATCAACTAGACAATCAGACTCAATAAATAGAAATATATCCAAGAGTTGTATGTCTGTTTCACAATGTAATCAGCAAATCAAACATATAGAAATCTGTGAACGGTACAAAAAATCAATGTTCAAGTGTCAATCAATTTATATCAACAACCAAAGGTTGGATTATCTAATTGATTGAACTACGCACAATCTGTGATATTTCAATTATATAAAAAATATAATGCGGAAAATAAATAACGCTGACACCAGAAATTTTGTTAACGAGGATACCGCAAATGCAGAAAAACCACGGGACATAGTCCAGATTTGAACACAACACTGTATTAAGCCGCTACAGACAATAGCCTACTCCAAGTTAACTTCGGACTAGAATGTAGTTGATCCCTAAACAATCTCACAGTGATCAAGGTACATTCGCGTTCCTTACGCCTGTGAATCCCAGTAGGACTCTACTCACTTGATTTCCTTAGTTGATCTCACCCACAACTAAGGGTTGCTACGACCCAAAGTCGAAGACTTGATAAACCAATCTGTCTTACACAGAAAAGTCTATTGAATAGATAAATTTGTCTCCCACCAAAATACCTCCGAGTTTTGTTCCGTCTTTTGATATATCAAGGTGCATAGGAACCAATTGATAACCCAGACTTATATTCCCGAAGAACAGCCTAATAATATCAATCACCTCACAATAATCTTAATCGTATGGTAGTGAAACAAGATATTGTGGAATCACAAACGATGAGACGAAGATTTTTGTGACTACTTTTTATCTTGCCTATCAGAGATTAAATCTCGAGAAAATCTTAGAGAAGATAGTACTCAATCACGATAGAATACAGCAAGATCAGAACACGCAACTACAGAGAAAATAGTTGGGTCTAGATTCACAATCCTAATGAAGTCTTTAAATCATTAACCTATAATGGTTTTAGAAAAACCTAGGTTAAAGGAGAATCGACTCTAGTCGCAACTAGTATCACACAGGAGGTGTGGGGATTAGGTTTCCCAGTTCCTAGAATTCTCCCTTACATAGTCTTCAAATCAGGGTTTGCAATCAATGTTACCTTGGTAACAAAGCATTCAATATTCACCGTTAGATGAAAACCTAATTAGACTCAAGCTAATATCTTTCAACTGTTAGATCGAACTTAGCTTGTTACACACAAATGAAAAGTGACTTCATTTAGATATGAGTAACCGTACCTAAACGTGTACACCTTGTTGGCTCAACAAAAGTTAACCGAAGTTTGCCATATGAACACTTTCATATCAACCTTGTTCATCTTAACACAACTAGTTCAAATGACTCAAATGAAACTAGTTATAGAGGTTTTCAATTGTTTATATTCTCATAGAAGTATACAAGACACAATTGAAGCAAAATCGATTTTGATTCACTTGAATCAATTCATGAACATTATAGTCATGGTTTTCAAAAGATTACATTCCTTATTATATAAATGTATTAGTTCATGAACAAACCAATTTTAGAACATAACCTACTCAAGTATGCGAACGAGTGCGCATACCTAAGTGGCCGGACTTAGTTTGGGTTCGCCAGTATGTGAATGGGTACGCATACCTCCAAACTCAGTTACCGGATTTGAACTTACGCCAGTACATATACGGGTATGCATACTAAGTTCCCGGACTTTCAACTAACCAACCAGTACGCATACGGGTATGCATACTATGGTTCCCAGACTTGGAATAACTTGAAACAGTTAGCATATAAGTACGCATATTGTGTTATATCCAATCATGGTTAATTGTTCTAAACTATCATTTCAATCATTGAAACATTCTTAGAAGACGACAATAGCTGTCTCACACAAACTATTAGCTTCAAAGCAATTTTCAAGTGATTGATAGATCAATACGAAACATTCCTAGTCTACATCAAATGGCTGTCTCACACAAATCATGTAAGATGTTACCAGGCGATTTTCACATGATCACATTTTGACTTTCGTCAAGAATATAAGATGCACTTGGTTAAAGCGAGAGCTTACCAACATATATTTCGAGAAATATGTAAGCGAGTTAAACTCATCTCGAAATATCAAATGTGTATAATCGAAGTCTATATAGCTATACGACTTTTGTCTAAAATAGGAGATAGAGTAGATAGACTTTTGAGTAATAGATGAGTTCAAGTCTCCACATACTTTTGTTGATGAAGTTCCACAAGCTCCCCTTAGTAGTTCTTCGTCTTCAATCGATGAACTCCGTGAAGTCTAAAGCTCAACTACACTTTCTATCCTAATCCGAGACTCAGCTATAAGTAGACAAGAAATCAATACTTATAGTTTTGGCAACTAAACTTGACAAACAAGCTTGAGATAGCAACGCTTGCGAGTTCGACTAAGCAGTTCTCGAATAATCTCCCCCTATGTCAATTTTTGTGACAAAACTATCAATACATATGGATTACAAAATAAATAAACTTTATATCTTCTCATCCAAATGCTTGATTTCCTTGGTTCTTCAACATTACTCGAAATCTTCGTCACTTCTAAGTACTCCAGTGATTCTGAACGTGTTCAACTCAGCATCATAGTTGTTGAAGATCCGTATCTATAACAATGAAAAAACAGTAGTTCTCAATCATTGTTATACAGTGTCATATTATTATTACACAACATCAAAGTCCAATTGTATCACAACTTTGACAACAATACTATGGTGATATATATCACTCCCCCTTAGTCAATACTTCATCTCACAATGAAAACCACTTCCCCTTACATAATGATCTGTAAACCATATGTATTTGTAGTGTGAACTACACAATAATTCTCCCCCTTTTTGTCAATATAAATTGGCAAAGGTACGAAAACTAGCAGGATCATAATGAAATTCTCATAGAGATACTTCATGACTAAAAAAAAACATATCAACTTTGTTTCGATGATTTCACATAGTCGAAACTTAGTGTATTCATCAAGGAGTGTATAAAGGTACAAGAAAACTCCTACAAAATTCCACAGCCGCACTCCCACAAAGATTTGGCAATTAAGCACAAGTTTAATTAAGAAACCCCCCCATTAAATGTCATTCCCGAAAGAATAACAAGAGCGACCTTACTTTTACAAGAAAATAAGGATTTATTTGTATACTTTTATCCCTAACAGAGCTTTTATCTACGTAGAAGAAAATGCGAAATTGAAACAACACTACACTGACGTTCTAAGCCTTGATTGCCTAATAGATATAAATGAGTCCAGGGGCAAAAGGCTAGAAAACTAATGAACCAAAACAACACCAATAGGCTTCCGTAAGTGTTGAAACGTAGCAGTCTCTAAAGGTTTGGTGAGAATATCATCCAATTGTTGTTCGGAAGGCACAAATTCAATATTAATAATACCATTTTCATAGAGATCTCTAATAAAATGATACCTTATGTCAATGTGCTTAGTTCTTGAGTGCTCAACAGGATTCTCAGTAATGCGAGTCGAACTTGAGTTATCACAAAAGATATTCATTAAACCAGTGTCAATTCCATAATCAGCAAGCATTTGTTTCATCCATAGAAGTTGAGTACAACACGAACCTGCAGCAATGTATTCTGCTTCGCATGTAGACAGGGATTGAGAGTTTTGTTTCTTGGTATGCCAAGCCACAAGATTCAATCCAATATAGTAAAATCCCCCTGAAGTACTCTTTCTGTCTTCCACACATTCTTCCCAATCTGCATCTGAATAGGCAGTAAGATCAGTATTAGTATCAAAAGTATAAGATAGACCATACCCGATAGTGTGTTGGATATATCGAATGATCCTCTTTGCAGCTGCAAGATGAGATTCCTTTGGATTAGCTTGAAATCTAGCACAACAACTAACGCTAAAAGCAATATCAGGTCTAGTAGTTGTAAGATATAAGAGGCTTCCAATGATAGATCGATAAAGCTTTTGATCCACATTTACTCCTTTCTCATCTCGATATAGTTTACCACTAGTGGGCATAGGCGTCAGTTTTGGAGTTGACTTATCAAGACCGAATCTTGTCACAAGATCCTTAGCATCTTTTTCTTGAGATAAGTAAATTCGATCCTTATGTTGTTGAATCTGTAATCCTAAAAAGAATTTTAAATCACCAACATTTCTCATTTCAAACTCCTTACCAAGAGAGACATGAAAATCTTTTGCAAGTTTCTCAGAAGTCGATCCATAGATGATATCATCTGCATAAACTTTAGCAATGACAACATCTTTCCTACTCCACTTGGTAAACAATGTTTTATCAGCTCCACCTCTCGAAAAACCTTTCCTGAGAAGAGAAGTAGTTAGTTTTTCGAACCAGGCAAAAGGTACTTGTTTCAACCCATATAATGCCTTTTTGAGCTGAAGGACATGATCTGGGAAAACAGGATTTTCAAATCCCTTCGGTTGAGCAACATAGACCTCTTCCTTTAAATTTACGTTTAGGAACGCAAATTTTATGTCCATTTGAAACAGCTTAACCTTAAGAAAACAAGCATGAGCTAATAGCAACCGAATGGACTCAAGGCGTGCCACAGGAGCAAAGGTTTCTTCAAAGTCGATACCTTCAATCTGTGAATATCCCTATGCGACAAGTCTGGTTTTGTTTCTGACAATGGTGTCAAATTCATCAGACTTGTTCTTGAATATCCATTTGGTACCAACAATATTTATATTGGAGGGACAAGGTACGCCCATACATCTTGTCTTTGAAATTGATTTAACTCTTCATGCATTGCATTCACCCAAAAGGGATCGCTAAGAGCTTCATCAATATTTCTAGGTTCTACTTGCGATAGATAACAACCAAAATTGCAAATATTTTGAAGTTGTCCCCTTGTCTTAGTTGTAGAATCTTTTCCTCCAATAATACTGTTAGTATCATGATTCCTTTGAACCCAGAGGTTTCGTGGAGGAACACATTCTTGTTCAACAGGAATATCCTGATCAGTGCTCTTCTCATCGTCACTAGAAATATCAGGATACACGACTGTTGGAACAACTTCAACTGATTATGGGATTTCCTTGACTTTCTCAATTGTCTCAGTTGGAGGAAATTCAGCAGGAGGGCTATCATTACGAAAATTGCTCAGACCATCAATGATGACATTTGCAGATTCCATCATAACTTGGGTTCTGAGATTAAATACTCGAAAACCACGACTATCAGATGCATAGACAAGAAAGATACTTTCATCGCTTTTAGAATCAAATTTCCTTTTATGTTCTCGATCTTTCGGAATGTAGCACTTACTTCCAAACACTCTGAGATAATGTAAGTTGGGCTTTGATAGACGCATTATTATGTCTAATATGTCTCAATTGTATATATTGTTAGTGTTCGATTTTGTATTTATTTTGTTATTTTATGTCTTTGTAGGTATTTTTAGAGAAATAAGCTCTTGCGGCGAAATTGGCTCGAAAAGTGGTGTTTTACACCCCAGGATAGAGTACTAAAGGCACCCCAGAAATGCACCGGAAGCACCCCAGAAATGTGTCGGAGGAACCCCGGAAAAATTACTATCTACGCCCAAAAATTACTATTTGCACCCCATAAGACAAGTGCTAAAGGGACACCCGTGCAGGATTAGGGGGAGGACATGTTCTTCTCAAATTCAAAAAAAGATTTTTGGCGGGAAAATAAACTTATTTCTCTGTAAAATTTTCGTTCGATTTTTGGACGTGATTTAGTGAGATTCAATCCCTTAAACTTAATGGGTAGACGTGATATGACCATAGAAAGCTGTTATGGGTGTCTGTTTCGACCGAATTTGGCTGATTAATCCACGAGAAGAAAACAGGGAGAAACGAGAATATCACGTGTTGAGAAGATTTTGTGGAAGATTTCGTGGAGATTAGAGCGAGTTTAACATATTTTCAGCGTGCAGGAAGTGTGTGGAGATCAAACAGATGCGTGGAGGAGATAAACAGGGGAAGAATCACGTAAATATCATCCCCGAGTAAAAGAAAATATTTTGGATTTATTAGCGAGATTTTTACGTGTTGATTGATATAAATAGGTAGTTTGGGGTCTCACTGTGGGATAGAGAGAGTTGGGAGCAGTTAGGAAGAACCAGAGAGTCGAGAAATCAAGTTGCAGGAAAACTCCATTTTCTGCTGCTGTGAAGAACACGAAGAACATTGGACGCAAGGTAACCGTCGTTCTTCAACAGTGACAACGACAACTGTTTGTGGGTCGTATTGCGACAGTGTCAACAACACTTTATTTTTATCGTTCTCTGTAACAGCTCGGTTTGTAACGAACAAAAGTGTTACAAACCCGGTTTTTATCAATTTTTCTCCTATTTCATCATTTGAGAACCAATTTTGAGCATTAATAAAGATGAATTTTGAGCATATTTCCATGATAATGATGAGCTAATTCTCGCGTAACCAAGGCATGGAGGAAGCTATTGTTGCATGAATAATTGGTAATTATTTTACTTTTCTCTAATTTTGCAATTTATAATTCACTCAAATTACTGCTTTGCAGAATTTTAATTATTTGCATAATTTTTCCTAATTAGTTGTGATTCAATTAGATAGGTTATGCTTTGGTTAGATAATCTATGCTTAAGGGATATAATTAATGTTTGAGAATATGCTTGATAATTTGTGAATTAAGGAAAAGAGATTTTAAAAATAATTAGAGTTTTGGAATTTTTATCATCATTTATTCATGTGTAATAGTGGAATCTAGTGTCTTGGTTATTTTCACTCTAAAAAAACAAATTTGGATTAAAATTTTCTCTACTTTTAGTTTAAATAAATCTAGCTTTCACAAGTCTTACGAACTCATTCTTACCACTATTTAAAATTACATCAGGCTTCCTGCCGTACCACAACTCATAAGGAGTGTTTTGGGTTTTCGACCATAGGTATACACGGTTGATCAAATAACATGCTGTGAAAACAGCTTCTTCCCAAAACTTTAACGGTATGTTTTTGTTATGGAGCATTACCCTGGCCATTTCCTGAATGTTCCCATTCTTCCTTTCTGCAACTCCATTAGCTTGAGGAGTAATGGGTGGTTAGTATTGTTGAATAATCCCCAGCTTGTCACAAAATTCAAACACCTTAGTGTCCTTCAATTTAGTTCCACGGTCGCTTCTAATTTTCTTTAGATGGCGACCTTGTTAGTTCTGGATTCTATTAACAATAATCTTGAATTCACCAAGGGTTTCATTCTTATGAGCTAAAAATGCCACCCAAGTGAATCTGGTGTAATCATCTACCATAACTAAAGCATACTTCTTCCCAGCAATAGTAGGTTGTTGAATAGGACCGAATAGATCCATATGAATTAAATCAAGTTGATCTTTAGTGAGAATATCTCGAGATGATTTATGTGGAACTTTCGTTTGTTTACCCTTTTGACAGGCACCACAGACACCATCAATCTTTGCATTGATTTTGGGAACGCCTCTAGCAAGTTCTTTGTTAATGATCTTAGTTAGAAGGCGATAATTGATGTGACCAAAACGCTCATGCCAAAGATGTGTAGATTCCACCTCACCCAAATCATAATACACTAATTTTTTAACAAAGAGGAAGGATCCTTTCACACTTTTATTATCACACTATCTCACACGTTGGACATTATTTTTGTGAATAAAAACCAAACCATAACGGATTTGAAGCTAATATGTTGAGGATATATTCCTCTTACCAAGTAATAAATGCCTACCAAAAATGAGCACATTCCAAAATATAAAACCTCACAATCCACTGGTTTTAATTTCGACGGTCAGAAATCTATTGATTTTCAACGACTCATTTTTAAAGTATTAGATGGTGGTGTTATACGTTTCGGAATACACTCATTTTCGGTAGAACGTAGAGCTTTGTAATAGTAACATATCCCCAAAATATTAGTTTCAAATCCATTAAGGTTTGATTTTTATTCGCAAAAATGACGTCCAACGTGTGAGATAATGTGATAATAAAAGTGTGAGGGGATCCCTTCTCACAAACAAATAATCTTATAAATTTCCCAGTTATAATTAGAACGCGCGATTGGGGGATATAAATTACTTTCCCCAACCAATAGTATTTGCTAAGGGGTGTTTTTTGGGGGAAAAAATACTAAAATACCCTTCCCTCAAAATAAAAATCTAAAAACTTAAAATCAAAACACAAAACATATCCCCATTTCCATCTTCACTGCCGGCATTCTCGTTAGGGTTAGGGCTTTGAAACCTAAATATTCTCCACTTTGAAAACGATTTTTTTTTTTTTACATTCGGAAATGATGAGGATCATGCCGGTAGTGATGAAGACCATGCCGGTAGTGATGAAGACCATGTCGGATATTTTTTTTACATCGTCGGAATTGATGAAGACCATGCTGAAAAATGGTGCCGGCATGCTTGGTAACTAACATTCAATGTCGTAACTAAATGCCAGCATGCTCGATAGAAATCTATCAATGCCGATAGTCAAGTGAAAAAAATTTAATTTTTTTGGATACTTTACATCATGTGCCGGCAAATAAATTTAAGCAATATACTATGCCGTTAGCAGTACCGGCATGCTCGAGAATTAACTGCCTGTGTCGGCAGTATGAAAATTTCCAACAAATGCCGGCATGGATGGACGACCGACAACAACGCCGACACACTGTGTTGGTTGAATATTCCATGGTACGTGAAAATATGGTGCGCTGGCATTGATATAAATATGAATACTATGCCGGTTTAGGTTGTTCCGACATGGTATTCATAGTTATATCAATGCCGACAGGATGTTTTGCAGGTGCAGCCATGGTGAATCCAAAGTTACATCCGGAGAAGATTAACATAAAAGACATATTTGTTGCTAACGTTAAGACTCAGAGACATCTCTTTGGTCACTATGGTCACTCATCTCAACCAAAAAATTTGAACCCAACATTCATACTTCTAATCTCTCCAAATCATTTTCAAACTAATCAATTAACATAACTAATTATTATTAACCACTAAACCTGATTAATGAGGGTAGATTAGGAATTAGTGAAAAATACATGGATATGGGGTGACCTTGATTTACTATTTAAATCCCGTTTTGGTCTTTTTCCTATATCCTCCAATTAATATAAGTATCCCCCAATCGCGCGTTCTATAATTAACCACTAAACCTGATTAGTTAAAATACACGGATAAGGGGTGACTCTGAGTTACTATTTAAATCTCTATTTTATCTTATTATAATATCCCAATTAGTTTCCATATATCAATTGCGCGTTCTTTAATAAATGCAGGCATCAATAACACGTGTACGGTTCTTAATAACCCACAAAGTGCACGGTTGAGATTCAAACCGTGTGTAACCAGATTCTTATTTCTCACTTAACACAAATCGAGTTTTTCCTTTTTGCCGGGTTTCTCTTCGCTTTCTTACTGCGACTGCAAAAGGGGATTTCTGTCTGAAATCTAAGATTGACAAAATCCGATCTTGTAATTGTGTGGAAATGGTTGATTTCAGTTAATTCAAGTTATTATTATCGTCGATCTATAAAATTTTGTGGCTAAAGTTGGTGTTTCAATCGAGGTAAGTAAAAAAAAATCCCAAATTATGTTGTTGATAGAATAGAAAGTATACTTGTCCTATGAAATACTGACTAAAATGATAATTTTGAAAAATCTGCAAATGAATTGGCGTAGTGAATTCTTCTGCTAAGAATCTGTCTTTGAGTTTCTTATAATGATCATTTGATTGGTAAGCGAGCAGAAATGTTTTTTTAGAGCTTCTATGGCTTTACTTATGAGATCATATGTGTCACTCGAAGATTTAGATTGAGTTTCCAGAAAGGGGAGCTTTGCTTTTTATGTGCATAAGGGGTTTGTGATACAAAGCAAACCAGACACAAGTTAAGAACCTATTCTTCTTCAATTGTTTAAGCTTGAACGATGTTATCCATGTTTCTGACCTCTTTAAGTTGACAGTTACTGCTAATTTGTCTTAATCAAACTATTATACTATGGCCGGCTGATTTTAGTAATGACCAGTCAATTATCTTCTCATTTATTTATGTTTTTCTTGTTATAGCTTCTTATTGACAGATTTGATTAAGTTTGTGAACTTTCCTTGTTTGTGGAATATCCTAAAAGAAAATTCATGTTTGATTCTCTAACATGTCATCTTGTTGAATATTGACTAAAAGAATGTCAATGGATACAAAAGCATATATGTAACTGAGACATGTTCATATATAGAACTTCAATGGCTTTCCAAGATTTGGATTGAGTTTTAGAGAGGGTTGTTTCAATTGCGTATGTGGTGTGAAACAAATCACAAGTTTACAGCCTATTCTTCTGCCAATACTGCACAACCATAAATCATGAGTGGATCCATGTCAAGATACACACGTATTGGTGATAACTACGAAACTTTAGATCAGGTATGTTACAACAGTTCTTATATTTCAAACCTATAGTTTTAAAGTATTCCAGTTTACATCAAAAACATGTTTGTTTTCTTTGTATCTAATTAGGTGATAGAAGCTCTTATTGAAGCTAGTCTAGAATCCACAAGTATGATCATTGGGATTGATTTCACAAAGAGTAATGAGTGGACAGGTGCTAAATCATTTAACAACAAGTCTCTGCATCACATCGGTGAAATTTCAAACCCGTACGAGGTAGCGGTAACAGTTATTGGGGGAACTCTTTCATCTTTGAATAACGAGGATGATAATCTTATCCCTTGTTTTGGATTCGGAGATGGTTAGTGAATTACATATTCTTATTGTCATTTACAGAGTTTTCTCATGGACCTAATTGTTAAGTTTTGTTTATAAATGTATATCCATTTTGTCTTGCAGCATCAACACATGATAAGGATGTATTTAGTTTTTATTCAGATCAAAGATCGTGTAACGGTATCGAGGAAACACTGGAGCGCTATAGGGAACTTGTTCCCCATGTTCGCTTAGCTGGTTTGTTCAAACTGTCCCTTTAAATTATGTTGAATTTTTCATACAGATTGACAAGGAACTTCGCTTTCTTTTATAAATGTGACAGGGCCAACATCTTTTGCTCCCATAATTGAAACGGCTATAGATATTGTGGAGAACAGTGGACGTCGATATCATGTTCTGCTCATTATTGCAGATGGTCAGGTTAGTCTTATTATTTCAATTCAGATAACTATGTCTTTGAAGGTCACTGATAGGCTAGAGAGTCAGTGATAATGAGTTGACCGAGTTTAATGGTGCGTGTGGCTTTTCTTATTCCTGCTTGCTCCACTATCAATTTTAATGTATTCCTGTAGAATAAGAAGATCTAAGTTACAAATCCCAATTTAGAAAGTTCAGGGCCTCAACATCCTCTAGTTGAATTTAGTGCTTTGGTACATGCTCTTAACGATTGGTATTCTGATTTTTGATACGAAATTGGCGATATAGGTGACGAGAAATTCAGACACAGAAGTAGGTCAGTTAGGCCAACGGGAACAGGAAACAGTTGACGCAATTGTTAAAGCAAGGTACAAATTTGACTGAGAATATTAAAATATTTCTGCCATGTATATTATCATTTATGCACTTCTTCTCCTCTGCATGTGTAGTGAATATCCATTATCAATTGTTTTAGTTGGTGTTGGTGACGGTCCCTGGGAAATGATGCGTGAATTTGATAATATTATTCCACGTCGAACGTTCGATAATTTTCAGGTTTGTAAAGTGAAATTCAAGTACAGAGGCCCTTCTATGATTGATGCTTCTGATTGTAAACTGCCTTATTTTTTCCTTCTTTCAAAATCGATGCTTCTGATTCATTCAATTCTTGGTTGTATTTGTCTTTCGCAGTTTGTGAATTTAACAGAAATCTTGAGGAGAGATATCTCTATTGAGAAAATGCACTCAGAAATTGCTCTAGCAGCATTAATGAAAATACCTTCACAGTACCTTGCAACTTTAAATCTTCGGGTTTCCGGGTAAGGGTTTGACAGAGTGAAAATGTTTAATCAGTTTAACTTTATGTTTGGAAAAGAATTTCAATGTCAAATGCGCATTTCTTGCAGCAGCACGCACGAGCGGGGGAGGAGTCCACTGCCTCCTCCCAATAATCTCCAGCAATCACCTTGTCCCACTGATCAACAACCACTGGATGATTTTATCCATACTGCTGCTTCTTATGATTCTCGCTTGGCAGAGGACATACATGAAGAGGTAAATGACATAATAAGTACACTGAGATTTCATTTGTGAAGCATTGTAACTACTTATATTGAGACTACACTATGGATTCCATTTGTTTACAGGTATCCTGTCCGATATGTCTTGAGAATCCTAGAGATTTCGTTTTTGGATGTGGGCATCGGGTAACTTAAATTTCCAACAAAGACTTACAAATCCGTTTTTCGAAGCTTAAATTTTGAAGTTGCCATTGATTTACATGTATGTTTGATTGAAATTTTCATTTTTTATTTGTTTTGCAGACATGCCAAGAATGCGGGAAGGAATTATCACTATGTCCCATCTGTCGAACAAAAATAACTATCAGGATCAAACTTCACTCCTGAACAATCATTCTTTGATGTTTCGACATTTGTTTGTCTATACATATTGACACAATTTGATGATTTATGCACTTCAATTCCCCAAGGGTTATGTACATAGACTATACTGTAAGGATGGTATTGTGACAGTGCAACAAAATATGCTTATTGTTCTCACAGGGCTTCATCCAGTCATATTGTAACTGAATTATTAATTTTATGAACTTTTACTGTTTGTGGAAATGCCTGTGTGAAAAATGGTGTTCAATTTTTCAAACTTGTTGATAAGGAGTAAAGTTGGAATTTGTCATGACTGGGACAGGGGACCTAGAAATTACAGCAACATTGAATAAAATGATAATTTTGAATGAATGTGGAACAAATATGTATTGCAGGTCTTTATGAATCCAGAAGAGTTTCTTTGATAAAGAGGAAAAGTCTGTAAAATTGATGGTTTGGATGATTCTAAGGAAGTTTCTTTTGATGGAGACTATGTCTAAAGACAAGTCAAGAGGTTGTTAGACTTGATAGATAAAAGTATCCAAGCGGTTTGCACCACTAGGGGCTGGAGGAATTCTTGTTTACATGAACGCACCCAACAAATTATTGTCACTGGCTTTAGTCCTCTCACCGGCATAAACTGTTGATTTTTTTTTTTTGATACATTTGTCCTTGCTTGTTGGGTACACCTTCTCCTATTTGATGGGAATGGTTGTGTCCTTGGGATAACCACAGTTCGTTGATTGTGCTTATGTTGCTCTTCTTCTTCTTCATGTTACCAAAGGTTGAGAGCATTTCAGATTCTGAAATCCACCACCAGAATCCAGACCTTCCTTGTTTCGTTGTAGGCGGCAATGAAACCTTAGAAGCAGTACCAGTATAAGTGAATTGGTACTGAGTTTATAAGTTTTTTTTTTTTTTTTTTATTTGAGCTGCTTTAATCAATTCATCCACATCCATTTCTTCTTTATTTTTAGGGTTCGTGTTTTCTTCGATTCTACCCCAGATCTTCTTTGATTTTCTTTTTTTTTACCGTCTCTCCGATATGAATAAGTTTATGCACACACAGGCAAAAGATAGTCCCACATCGATGAATAAGGACTTGATAATAGAGTATATTAAGCTTTTGTTCGCATTGTTAGGCCTCCAATTGCCAGTGAGCGCCGTTGGCTGTCAGCTGGATTATATCATCTTCTGTTGGCCCCTCGCTCAGCTCTCAAAAAGATCCCCTTTTTACAATGGTTTTTTGTCCCTTTTATAGGGGTTACATAGTGAAGGACAGCTAATAAAGCCCCTATTTTTGGATCTGGGAGGGAGTTATTATCGCCTTACTTCATATTTGCCGCGCTGATCTTTTAACTACCTCGTTGATCCTCACACTTTTCGTGTGACTTGGTGACGTCATCTCATTCGTCAGCAAAAATATAACGAGCGCGTCATATTCACCATGCTATCAAATGATTCCTTCGCCCTGCTATCGAGTGTGCAGTATTTTGCACCCACATTTTGCCTGTTCTCGTATCGTTCTTCTGAAGGAAAGGGCGGTAAGAGAAATTTTTCGCATCAACTTCATCTTTTCACATTGTCTACACATGTTGACTTTACCACTTACTAATTGACACGTCTCTATTAAGTTCCCTTTTTTTACTGGTAACCGCCTCTCCTCATCAATCCTCCAATTAATGCGCCTGTGGGATGAAATATCTCGGGAAAAGGAATGAAATCTTTTATCTACTCTACTACGCCTTCAGTCTTCTTTTTTACCTTCTCTCTTCTATTTCTCTGCAACTTTATCTTCTGCTGATGTTCTTCTGCTGTTACTGCTACTTAACTCATCATCTTTTATTGTTTCTTCTTTTCAAATCTATCATTCCATCTTTCAATTTTAATCTCACCGCTTTGAAGTCTTGATTTTCTTAATCTTGACTGATCTAATCATCCCGATTCCAAGCTTTCTATCTTTTATTTCTTTTCACCATATTCCCATACTTTAAATGGCTCCTCGAGCAGGAAAAAAACTTCTTAAGGAACTCGTAAGACTGAAGGATGAATTTAAAACCCAAAGGAATCTAGTTGAACGTACCCCCAGGTTCGAGTCATAATACCGTGCTTGGACTTGATTGGTTCACGTCTGAACAATGGAGTGACCATAGGGTTATTGTTTCGCTTGGACAACTCTCTTTTGGGATCCCCATTCCTCTTTACCATCCTGATATCCCTCTTTTTTATGAGTTGTTGGCGAATATTCAATTTTCTCGTGGAATATTCCAATTAAGTGGTGACTGCATCAGGATTATGGTGCAATATTCTCACCGCGCTGCTGGCTTGGAATCTTCCTATCCTCAATATGTGAAAGTTCCGCCTAAGAAAGAAGATAATACAGTAGAGAAATTTTTTAAGCATTATGATGTCGCCCTTGTTGCTAATGAACGACATCGTTGGGGTATTCGCTTAATGAGGGCGGATGGTTTCGCGGAGGACGAAAAAATCATTCGTGACGTTGACTTTCATAATAAAGCCAATGATTCTGCTCGCCTATCCAAGGATACTCACTGGATGGAGTTTCCTTTTATTATGGAGGGCCCGTATATTACTGGTAGAGGTGCTGACGGGTCAGATCTTCCCCTTCCTGAAAAATTTGCTACTTATGAACCTTGGACCTTTCGTTGGCCTGAGGAACAAAAAGAGGTATATTTATTTTAATTCGTTTCCGCCCCTTTATGTATTTCTCTTATTATTTTGCTTCCTTATTTTATTCATTGCCGTCTTTAACTCCAGATGTCGAAAAAGAGGAAGAAGAACTTGCTAAAGGCGTTACCTTCGCGCTCCAAGAAAGTAAGAAATAATCTTATCTGTTTTAACAATATTGTTGCCTCTGTTTCTTGTCTAACACGGAGCGTGTAAGTCGAGCCTGAGGATACGGCTAATTCCAACGATGAGCTTCTTCCGTGTAAAGCTAACCGTCTTTCTTCAAAGGCGAAAGGTAAAAATAAAGGGGTGGCCCCAAAGTCTGTTTCTGAGGGTGTTGTAAAGAAAAGAAAGAGATCTTCTCCTGCTCCTTTGGACACTTGCTCTTACAACGATGCCTTGCCTTCTCCTGGTGATCCTTCCTCTGCGTCTTCTATGGGGATCCTTTCTGATCTTTTCAGCAACTCTTTGTCAACTATCAATAATCCCGCATTGAGTATATCATGTGATGCGGATGTTAAACTTTGCGAAGCTCCTTCATCAAATCATGAATCTCTTCACGGAGTTTCCTCTTCCTTGAGCCCAGATTTTCAACTTGTTATTTAGTCTTTGGTAAAAAATTTCTTCTTGTATTAATCAGTTTATAGAATTTTGATCATATTCCAGTTACTCATAATTGCCGCCTACTTTGTGTTGATGAAGAATTCGTGTATGTCTCATGCTGTCATCAATGATTTACGCGAAAATATCCGTAGTCTTGAGAATGAAAATCTCAAAATCAAAGGCGATCTTTCTTCTTACAGCAATGATGTGATAGAACTCCGCAAGAGAAACAAACATCTTATTAGTATGTATTTCAATCCTCTCCTGGTTTAGATGTCAACGCGCCATTTTTCTCCTTTCTTTAATGATATGTATTTGCAGAGATTTATAACTTAACCGATCAAGCGATCAGTTACCCTGTCGAAGACTCTATCCTCTTAGAGCATTTTAATGCCTCCTTGAATAATCCTTCAGTTGATGACTTAGAAACTCTTAGTTTGGAGAAGCTAAAATCAAGATATGAGACCCTTAAATTCGATCATAGGTCCATGCTATCTGTAAATAACAATCTTAAGTCCCATCTTCATAAAGCCAAGGAAGAAATTAAGAGTTTGGAGTCAAAAAGGAGCGCTCTAGTAACCGAGAAAGATAATGCGATTCTTAAGGGTGCTAAAGCTTTAAAGGAATTTCAGGAAGCAATAATCCAAGTTCAAATAGAGAGGGACCAAGCCATAAGAAAAATTGACACCTTGAATGCTCGCGAAAATATGATACGCTCTCGTTTGCTCATAGAGCGCGATGATGAGTTTGAATGAGCTGTAAGGATTATTGATAAGGCTAGAGCAGGCTTGGCTACGAACGTTAGCTTAGAAAATGATCATGCTGAAGTGGTTAAGGCTATTATTTCTCAAAAAGAAGGTTGCTCAAAATCCTTTAATTAATTTGCTATTCATTCTCATGAGCCTTTTTTGTCTTTTGCTTCTATGCGGCATTAATTTTTTGTGTCTTCTTCTGTAGCTGTTGAAAAAGATCATCTTAAAGAAATTGACGATTTAAAGTTGAAGCTTTCTGCTAGAGATTCCAAGTATCGCAGGCTTACGGAAAAGTTTGTGATTGATGTCTCTAATACCAAGAAGAATGCGCTTCGCCTTCAGAATTCTCAGCTTAAAAAGAATGCTGATGAGATCTAAACTGAGTACAATCTTCCTTTTCTAGATTTCGAATTTCCTAAAGTTTCTCCCAATGATGATGAAATAGAAATCTCTTATAGTGAAGAGGAGTACGAAGAAGAAAGTTGCTCAGAGACTGAAGAAGATTTGAGGTGAAATTTGCTGGGAATGATGAAAATTCTTTAAGGCGAAAATAACCGCATGTGCTAGAGATCCTTGTCTCCTTTCGCTTTCTCCCTTATTTTTAAAACTGCGTCTTCTCTTTTTATGTATATATTCTTTTCTTACTTGCATATACTCCTTCTTGTTGGATGATTTTATGAATGTTCCCAAGCTTGGAGAGTTTTTTCTTCTTCTATGGATATTCTTTCTTGTTCAATTTCTGTACTATTTCCTGCACTTGATGGTTAATGAAAACAAAACACTATCTCTTCTAGTATCATAATTAGTTGGTTGCAATTAATAATAATGTACGCATAATTATATCCTGTAAAGGCAAATAACATTCTACTTTCATATTTGTATTCCCATACTTGCCTCTGTTCTTTGCCTTTATGGTTATTGATTATGCAAACGTGCACTAATGTTTATAGGATTATTTATATGTATGAAATATTTAACATGCGAAATTTTCTCCTTAACCGTGTTGAGTGATCAGATTCATATACCTCTATTTTATGCTTAATTTCTTGCTTCATCCCATTTTGTTGATAAGTTCGCCCTTAATTTTTGCCTTAGTTTCTTGTTTGCTTGCGCATGCGTTTGTTTGTCTCTTTGCACTTTTTTTTTTGTATTTTTATGCATGATATATTCGCTTTGCCTTTAATTTTAGACGTTCTCTTATTCGACTGTGCCCTGCGAAATAACGTTAGTTATAATTTTATAGGTCTTTTGTGTTTCGTTTGGGGTCTTATTATGCCTCCCTAAGTAGAGGTCTTATTTAGTCCACCCTTGTTGATAGGTCTTATGCTTGCCCCAAGGTATTATTTATGGTAGGGCGGCGAAATCGCAAGCAGTCATTACTCTTTCAAGTAATGACCTATTGATTTCGCCTTATCATCTTTTCGTATTATTGCCTCTGCAAGATATATTAACACGTCAATATGATAGGTCTACACTCTCCCTTGAGCCATAGCCCCATGATATTGACGTATTTGACATAATTCAGCTCCCTAATGGAGGGTGTCGTCCTTATCTTCCCCTTGATTGCCCTTTCAAGGAAGCTTACCCCTACCGGGTTAGGGTGGGCTCTTCCCCTCCGGTTATGCCAACAATCAGTTGTTTTCGTGATCCATTTCAAGATAATACCCTAAGTGGGGTGTCTTGAGGACTGAGTGTATCATAGTCAGGACTTGCCAAGAATGGCTGGGAACGCTCCAGACGCCCCAGGCACTCTTGACTCAACCGTGTACCGCGGCGCCCTGATCAAGTTTCTACACTACTTAGGAGAGAGCTTAGTAGCTTAGGCTATCAACCTAGGAGTCTCTGCTGGATAGGCTTTTGTTTCGCCCCACTTCTCTATGACTCAGGTTCCAGGGTTGGTATAGCTTTCACCCGAGCCATGCATTACTAGGTTTTCCCTAATTATGACTCGTGTTAGGTATTATTGTTGCCTCTTGCTTTTACGCGAACTAGGGTGCACGCCACAATTGGATGCCTAGCCTCCCTAGTTAGAGGTTTTAACTTTTATTGCCTCCTATTAAGGTCTTATTTTTGCCTTTTTCTTCTACTTGTATTTTATATGAAGTATCTTTTTATTTAAAAGAATAAAGCTTTCATTTTCATTCATATTTCTGATCCATACATTGCAGATGTCTTCCTTCTTAATTTATTCTTCAACATGATGACTACTTAGTGCTAACATATCACTTCTCAAGATAACTTCTCTGCTTCCTGCACCTTTTTCTTCATTCGATTCGCACACAAGTTACTTTCCTCAGGTATATTATGATTGTCGCATTACCTAAGGGTAATATTTCTTCAAATATATTTGGTTCCAAAGCTGGTCGAGCTTTCGTCCCACATTGTTTCCTTCACTATCTATCAATTCATACATTCCACTTTCAACAACTCTCTTTAAATGTATGGTCCATCCCATGTCTTCTTTAATTTTTCGTCCCCACCTTTCTGATAAGGCGGTATTTTCCGCAACACTAGCTCTCCTGGCTGGAACTCCCTTTCTTTAATGCACTTGTTATACACATGATCTAAAGTTGATGTTGCCTCCTTAGTGCAAAGTTGGTTTATTTCTCTGCCCTTTTTCACCAAATCGACCATTAATCTTTCTTTTCTTTTTCTTTCCTTTATCTCCTCTTTCCAATTCTTTTTTTTTATGTGTACGCCCTTCGCTTTTCTCAATATCTAACTCATTGCAAGTTTTTGCCTCGGTTGTATCTCCTTTTATTATTCATATTCCTTGGTGTAGTGGAACCTTGATGCATTGATGGAAGGTGGATGCAACTCCCAATATTCCGTGTAGCCAATGGCGGCCTATCAAGGCGTTGTAGGGAGACTCGACGTCGACTACACACAATACCACTTCTGTAGTTATATTCTTGAGTGGGATTCGCATGGTGATTTCTCCTTTAGGTTTATTTTCCGATCCATTGAACCCATAAATTTTGTAAGTCGAAGGGATTAGGTCTGAGTCTTTACCGCCCATAGTTTTGAACGCATGGTAAAATAAAATATCCACTGAGCTACCAGAATCTGTTAGAATTCTATTAATCGCCCATGCATCTCCATCATCATCTTCCTCTTCTCCGCTTTTTGACTTTGGTATAATTTCAAGTTTGACGACCAATTGACTGTCATGAAATTTTCCGCCTCCTGGGAATTCTTCTGCACTGAATGTGATAGGTTTCTTTTGCCAATCTTGAAGTGGTGACATCTTGGCTAAGTTAACTATTTCTATTCCTTCATTATCTCGGGCGTAAACTCGACTTAATACATTATCGTGGAAATCTTCTATACTTCTAAATGAGTGAATTATCGAGTTGCAATATAGGTTCTTTGCATTTGTTCCTACTTCAATTAGGTATGTATTATTTCCAGCCTCCGTTCCTGGTGAAGGCCCCTCGGGTGGTGGTGGTAAGTTTGGTTGCGATACAACTAGCAAGTGGTTGAGTTTCCCTTGGTCAATCATTCTCATCATAATTCTTTGCACATTTCGGTATTGTTTGTATTGTGGCCGTGAAAGCGATGATAAGCACAAAATATAATGCAGAAAAGAAATAACACAGACACCATAAGTTTTGTTAACGAGGAAACCGCAAATGCAGAAAAACCCCGGGACCTAGTCCAGATTGAACACACACTGTATTAAGCCGCTACATACACTAGCCTACTACAAACTAACTTCGGTCTGGAGTGTAGTTGAACCCCAATCAATCTCACACTGATCCAAGGTACAGTTGCGCTCCTTACGTCTCTGATCCTAGCAGGATATACACACTTGATTCCCTTAGCTGATCTCACCCACAACAAAGAGTTGCTACAACCCAAAGTCGAAGACTTTAATAAACAAATCTGTATCACACAGAAAAGTCTACAACAATAGATAAATTTTTCTCCCATAGAAATACATACGAGTTTTGTTTCGTCTTTTGATAAATCAAGGTGAACAGGAACCAATCGATAACCCGAACTTATATTCCCGAAGAACCGCCTAGAATTATCAATAACCTCACAATAATCTTAATCGACTAGCGAAACAAGATATTGCGGAATCACAAACGATGAGACGAAGATGTTTTTGACTACTATTCAATCTTGCCTATCAGAGATATTAATATCAAGCCAATCTTACGATTACACTCAATCACGATAGAAACAGCAAGATCAGATCACGCAACTACAGGGAAAATAGTTGAGTCTGGCTTCACAATCCCAATGAAGTCTTTAAGTCGTTAACCTACAGGGTCTCAGTAGAAACCCAAGGTTAAAGGAGAATCGACTCTAGCTTATACAACTAGTATCATACATGAGGTGTGGGGATTAGGTTTCCCAGGTGCTAGAGTTCTCCTTTATATAGTCTCCAAATCAGGGTTTGCAATCTAAGTTACCTTGGTAACAAAGCATTCAATATTCATCGTTAGATGAAAACCTGATTAGATTCAAGCTAATATCTGTCAACCGTTAGATCGAACTTAGCTTGTTATACACAAATGAAATATACTTCATTTAGGTTTTAGTAACCGTACCTAAATGTGTACACGTAGTTGGTTCAACAGTAGTTAACCAATGTTTATCCATATGAGTACTTTTATTACAACCTTATTCATCTTCACCATAACTAGTTCAAATGACTCAAAAAAACTAGTTAAAGAGTTGTTCAATTGCTTAAATTCATAGAAGTATATAAGACACAATCGAAACAAAAACGATTTTTATTCACTCGAACTGATTCATGAGCATTATAGCCACGGTTTGAAAAGTTTGCATTCCTTTGTTTATATAAGTTTAAGTTCACGAATAAACCGTTTTTAGAAAATAACCCACTCAAGTTTGCATACCGGTACGCATACTTAAGTACCCGGATTGAGCTTGTTTTTAGTTCACAAACTCCAGCAGAAATTTTCGGGATATGAACTTCCGCAAGTACGCATACGGGTACGCGGACTTAGTTTCCGGACATCATAAACAGCAAAGTACGCATACTTTGGTTCAAGGATTTCGGACTTACACAAGTATGAGTTCAAATGCAATGTTTATATCCATTAAAGGTTATATATTCTAAACTCTCATTTAAATCATTGAAACATTCTTAGAGGATCTTAAATAGAGGTTATTCACACACTATTTTTCATCAAAGCGATTTTCAAGATATTGAAATAATCGACATGACTTTCGTCACTTGTAAAGATGAACTTGGCCAAAGCGAAAGCTTACCAACACATATTTCGATAAATAGATAAGGGAGTTAAACTCGGCTCGAAATAGCAAATGTGTATAATCGAAGTCTATATAGCAATACGACTTTTGTCTCAAGATAGGAGATAGAGTAGATAGACTTTTGAGTGATAGATAAGTTCAAGTCTCCACATACCTTTTTGTCGATGAAGATCCACCAGTTCCTTGAGTAGTTCTTCATCTTTGCATGATGAACGCCGTGCAGTCTAGAGCTCAACTACACTTTCTATCCTAGTCCGAGACTTAGCTATAAGTAGACTAGAAATCAAGACTTATAGTTTTGACAACTAAACTAGACAAACAAGCTTGAGATAGAACCGCTTGCGAGTTCTACCGAGCAATGCTCTAACAGTCTCCCCCTTTGTCACTTTTAGTGACAAAACTATCAATACATATGGAATACAAAATAAAAAAACTTTGCAGCTTCTCTTCCACATGCATGATCTCCTTGGTTCTTCAACATTACTCGAAATCTTCGTTACTTCCAAGTACTCCAATGATTCCAAAGATATTCAAATCAGCATCACCGTTGTTGAAGATCCATAGCCATAACAATGAGAAAACAAAAGCTCTCAATCATTGTTACACAGTTTCATAGTATCATTACACAACATCAAAGTTCAATTGTATCACAACTTTGACAACAATACTATGGTGATATGTATCACTCCCCCTTAGTCAATACTCCATCTCATATGAAAACCACCCCCCCTTACATAATGATCCGAAAACCATATGTATTTGTAGTGTGAACTACACATTAATTCTCCCCCTTTTTGTCAATAAAATTGCCAAAGGTAGGAAAACTAGTGGGATCCTAATGAAATTTCCATAGAGACATTTCATGACCAAAAGAAAGCATAGATCAACTTTTTAGATGCAATTATATAGCCGAAACTAAATGTATTCATCAAGGAGTTATAAAGATACAAGATAACCCCTATAATATTCCACATCCGCACTCCCCACAAAGATTTGGAAATTAAGCACAAGTTCAATTAAGAACTCTCCCCCATAAAATGTCATTCCCGAAAGAAAAACAAGAGCGACCTTACTTTCACGAGAAAAGAAGGATTTCTTTGGACATTAACAAATCACATAAAAATATGAATTTGTATCCAAAAATCTCAACTAAATTAACCACAAGAGAACCCATGATTAATTCAATCGGAAATGCTCAACATAAGAAAACTTACGGAGCCGCACAGTATATACATAAAAAATATGGATCAGGGAAGATCAATACTGCGGAATAAACAAAGATTCATTCTATCTTTCATCACTATTTGCACAATGACATATAATAGACTTAATCTTTGTAAACAAAAGCTAATCCTTTCTTCCATCAATATTAGCATAATGACATGAAAGGCTTATCTTTTGTTTGTCAAAAGTTCATTCGTTCTTTTATCAATACATGCATATTGACATATGAAAGACTTAACTTTTGACCATGTATGGGACAATCATAGTTCACGGACACAAACACACATATCCCATAACAAATTGCAATATATAAAATCATAAAAATTAATACTGCAAAATCATCTTCCAAACAAACTTTAGAATTTAACCAAATAAATCTAAAAACATTGAAGATGAAAATCGTTGGACATAGCTATGTGTAATCACAAAACGGATATTCAACACTCTAGTTATTCTTCTTAAAAACACAAGAATAAAATTCTCATAAGAAGTTTCTCTAGACATTGAGACCTCTGAAATATTCTTTATCGTACCGAACTCCTTGTCGTCAACAGCCATAGGAACATATGGTTAGTGAAGATAGGAGTCAATTCCAACAAACCTTCTAGGCTGAAGATGTCGAACCAGGGCCTTCTGAATCTCAAGAGTTCTCAAAATAAAATCCTTTATTTGCTGAATCTCCTTTCTTGTCTCCTTCAATTCTTCAAGAAAATCAAAAAACTTTTGAGAATTTGAAGGAACAGCCCTTGGCTTCCTCACATTCCTTCTTTTTCTTTTCAAAGTTGGAGGTAACGGAGATCTTTCTTTTTCCTTCTTGATTGATGGTTTAACAATCATATTAACATCTTTTCCATCAGAAGACATGCAGTATCCATAAGCGTACGGATTTGTGAGAGGAAATCACACTTCAACAAGCAGTCTTAAGTTAAAAAGAGTTTCCGGGAAGGAAAAAGGAATGTAGGGTTACGGAACCTTCATACACTTCAAAGGATTCACGTACGCACAACTCATACCCTATAAAAGGCATAATTGTCAATTTTAACCCTCTTTTATTGAATAAAAAGGAAAGTCCTTTCCAATATCAATTAGATATGAAAAGCGGCATGAATTCCAGACTTTAAAAACACAACAAAGCTAAGAAAAGAGGGAAAACAAAATCATTCTTTTCCTAAAGCCTGAGGTGTGCACAATCTTGTTTCTTTTGATCAGGCACATGAGACAAAATGCACCAAACAACACAATCAAGTTGTGTTGCGGTGAACAACAATATGTCCACCAGGACCTACTTGAAAGGAATTCATTGAACCTTGTCTTTCAGAATGTTTAGACCAATCTTTCACTACTGGTCTTGCCTTATCCTTGGAAACTAACTTCTTTGACGAAGATAAAATCTTACATACCTCAGCGGTTTTTCGAACAAGTTTGAGCTTGATTGCTAATCGATTTGCTCTTCGTTGAAGTTTGTAGGCATGCTTCAGTTTGTGTTTATACTTGAAACACTTTGACAGTTCATGGCACTTGAGCGAATAATATGAGCATGTCAACCTGGAATATGATTCAGGTATCCGAGATGTGTAAGCTGCTAGACACATAGTTGAGCCTGAAAAATTAGACAGATAGTTTACAACGGAAAGGTAAGTTTTTTCTTCCAGATTGGTTGAGTTCTCTTCTGAAAGAATATCAAGATTGATGTATGTATTGCTACAATTATCAATATTTTCACAAAGAGGTGCGACACTTGACTTTTCGTCTTCATTAGAATCATAGTTGTTAGACATTTCATCAAGAGTTGCAGCAAGACCTTTGTTTCCAGTGTATTTCTTTCGATTTGGAGACTCATTTGAAAAATGACCAAAACCTTTACACTTAAAGCACTATGGCATATCCTCGTCATCAGCCTCGTTAGCATCCCTGTTTTTAGGAGGAATGCGATTGTGAGGTTTAACTGACGATCTGGGTTTGTCTTTGGAGAACCGTTTACTTCTCTTCAATGGAAGATCTCTAAACTGTCTTGTGATCAACGAGACTAACTTGTCAAGATTTTCATCTGATGACTCATCCTCAGAAAGATCATCCTCAGAGACGCAAGCAATTTTAATTTTATCAAGTAATTTAGGGTTCTTTTGTGCTTTAAAGGCAACATCCTTTCCGGTTTTGGATGTGTGCTCATGATCAAAGATATTTAACTTCCCAACCAACGTATTTCTGGAGAGAGCATCAAGGTTTTTTCCCTCAACGATGGCATGCTTCTTAGAATAGTATCTAGATGGCAGTGATTTGAGAATTTTCATCACAATGTCCTTTTAAGGAATAGTCTTACCCCATGCAAAGGATGCATTAACAATTTCAGACACTTTGTGATTAAACTCATCAAATGAATCTTCATCTGCCATACAAAGGTTTTCCCAATCGGAATTTAGGTTTTGAAGCCTGGCTTCCTTTTCACCGGTATTCCCTTCAAATACGGTTTTTAAGATATTCCAAGCATCTTTAGACCGAGTGCACGTAGTCACATGGTGGTGAAGATCTGGGGTAATGGCATGTATGATGGCATTCAAACCGTCGAAATTTTTCTTTGCACCAAGTATCTCAGTAGCGTCATATGCACCAATATCTTTAGGTACGGCCGCATCTCCTACTGCCACAACGGGACTATCATAGCCATTGACTACATAAACCCATGATTGAAAATCACGCGCTTGAAGAAAGGCACGCATAGGAATTTTCCACCACAAGTAATTTGAGCCATCAAAGATTGGTGGTACGTTTATAGAGATAACACTTCTGTCCATATAGTCAGACCGCTACAAACACAGACTTGTTAGGTCTTTAACCGTGTTTTCCTGCTCTGATACCAATTGAAAAAGCGGGGGTCTAACAACCTAACCCAATATTTCGCTTAGCAATCTGTATGGACTAACTCCAATATACTTTTAAAAGAATCAACTAGACAGTCGGACTCAATCTTAGTAAAAAGTATATCAAATAGTTTAATATCTCCGTTTCAAATTGTAATCAGCAAATCAAACAGATAGAAATCCGCGATCCTGATTATTATGTGAAACAACTTGAAGGGTACCAAAGACCAATGTTCAAGTGTCAATCAATTTAAATCAACAACCAAAGGTTGGATATTCTAATTGATTGATCTTAATGCACAACTTGTGATATTTCAATTATATAACAAAATATAATGTGGAAAAGAAATAACACAGACACCAGAAGTTTTGTTAACGAGGAAACCGCAAATGCAGAAAAACCCCGGGAACTAGTCCAGATTGAACACACACTGTATTAAGCCGCTACAGACACTAGCCTACTAGAAACTAACTTCGTTCTGGACTGTAGTTGAACCCCAATCAATCTCACACTGATCCAAGGTACAGTTACGCTCCTTACGTCTCTGATCCCAGTAGGATACTACGCATTTCATTCCCTGATCTCAACCACAACTAAGAGTTGCTATGACCCAAAGTCGAAGATTTTAATAAACAAATCTGTATCACACAGAAAAGTCTACAACAATAGATAAAGTTGTCTCCCACAGAAATAACTACGAGTTTTGTTCCGTCTTTTGATAAATAAAAGTGAACATGAACCAATCGATAACCCGGACTTATATTCCCGAATAACAGCCTAGAATTATCAATCACCTCACAATAATCTTAATCGACTAGCGAAACAAGATATTGCGGAATCACAAACGATGAGACGAAGATGTTTATGACTAATTTTCTATCTTGCCTATCGGAGAAATTAATCTCAAGCCAATCTTACGATTGCACAAAATCACGATAGAAACACCAAAATCAGATCACGCAACTACAGAAAAAATAGTTGGGTCTGGCTTCACAATCCCAATGAAGTCTTTAAGTCATTAACCTACCGGGTCTCGGAAGAAACCTAAGGTTAAAGGAGAATCGACTCTAGATTTTACAACTAGTATCACACAGGAGGTGTGGGAATTAGGTTTCCCAGTTGCTAGAGTCCTCCTTTATATAGTCTCCAAATCAGGGTTTGCAATCTAAGTTACCTTGGTAACAAAGCATTAATTATTCACTGTTAGATGAAAACCTGATTAGATTCAAGCTAATATCTTTCAACTGTTAGATCGAACTTAGCTTTTTATACACAAATGAAATATACTTCATTTAGGTTTTAGTAACCGTACCTAAACGTGTACACCTAGTTGGTTTAACAGTAGTTAACCAATGTTTAGCTATATGAGTACTTTCATATCAACCTTATTCATCTTCACCATAACTAGTTCAAATGACTCAAAATAACTAGTTAGAGAGTTGTTCAATTGCTTAGATCTCATAGAAGTATATAAGAAACAATCGAAACAAAAACTATTTTGATTCACTCGAATCGATTCATGAACATTATAGCCACGGTTTGCAAAGATTGCATTCCTTAGTTTATATAAGTTTAAGTTCACGAATAAACCCTTTTTAGAAAATAACCCACTCAAGTATGTATACTGGTATGCATACTTAAGTACCCGGATTGAGCTTGTTTTTAGTTCACAAACTCCAGCAGAAATTCACAGGATGTGAAATTCCGCCAGTACGCATACGGGTACGCGGACTTAGTTTCCGAACATCCTAAACAACAAAGTATGCATACTTTTGTTCAAGGATTTTGGACTTACACAAGTATGAGTTCATATACAATGTTTATATCCATTCAAGGTTATATATTCTAAACTCTCATTTTATTCATTGAAACATTCTTAGAGGATGTTAAATAGAGGTTATTCACACACTATTTTTCATCAAAGCGATTTTCAAGTTATTGAAATAATCAACAAGACTTTCGTCACTTGTAAAGATGAACTTGGCCTAAGCGAAAGCTTACCAACACATATTTCGAGAAATAGATGAGCGAGTTAAACTCGGCTCGAAATAGCAAATGTGTATAATCGAAGTCTATATAGCAATACGACTTTTGTCTCAAGATAGGAGATGGAGTTAAACTCGACTGAGCAGTGCTCTAACACCTTCTTTGACCACCATATCCTTCTCCTTGGTTATCGATTCTTGCAATTTTGTTATTTCCTGCATGATTGTTATATTTCCTTTCTCTATATTCCCTATCGAACATTTCTTGGTCTCTGCTATTCATAGCTACTTGTTTCTGGTTGTTCTCTGTTGTTATCTTCTCTTGAATTCCTTGGGAGGTACTTGCAACCGTGTTTGTAGTATTTGGAAGTAGTCTTGCATTCCCTTCTTTTGTATTTGCAACAACAACATGATATGACTCCATTTCTCTTTGTTTTTCCTCGACGGCTATGTATTCCTCCTGATACTCACGCAATTCCGTCATTGTTATAGTATCTTTTACCCTGAAGATCTGCCTGTACAATAGATCAGTTGGAAAAAGAGCGTTAATGAAAGCTAGTATGAATTTTTTTTTTTCTACTCTTCCTGTCATTTCACTGCACATAGTCCTCCAGCGCGTTGTTAAGTTGCGTAAGCTCTCATTAGTTCTTCGCCTCAAGATGAATACCTTCTCGATTCCTGGACGTAACATGTTGTTGCTAATGTATGCTCCAAAGAATATGCTCTGCAGGTGATCAAATGATCAAATGGATCCCATAGGCAGCCCATCGAACCACTTTAGAGCTTCTCCTGTTAAGTTGGTGGGAAAATATTTGCATAATACCGCATTATTGTGCGCCCACTGCAAAAGAGACAAGTTATACGCCTCTATGTGTTGGATTGCACATGTAGTCCCGTCGAAAATGCTATTGAATGCTGGTCAAGTGCATTTTGTATCCCTCTTACAAAAGGTGATTTTCCTGCTTCTTCTATTGCTTCTTCTAGCTACATTCTCCCTCCATCCTTTCGAGCTGTCATCATAGCCCTCATCTCTTCCAACTATTTTAGTATTGTTTGATTGATGTTTTGATCCTCCTGCATTGGTATTTTAACCCACGCCTGCCTTTCTCTGTTGTCTTGTCTATTTTGACGCACTGCTTCTTGAAATTCTCGCTCTTCTGTATCTTCTCTCCTACGCCCGCGTCTTTCATTTCTGATGTTAACCTGCGCTTCATTATTTTCTTCATCTTCCTCAGTGCGGTGATGATGTAGGTTTCGATAGGGCATCGGGATTCTCCCTTGTGAAATTCTTCCTGCTTCTTCCTCGTCATCTTCCTCATCGTCATAAACGTCTTGTGGTTCGTATCGGCCTTCTTTGTAATGCTGTTCCATGCGGTTGTTTTCTCCTTATGGTTTATATCGATCTTCTCTGTGATGTTGTTCCATGCGGTTATTACCGGGTTGCTCCTATATGTTGTCGCCTACATTAAGATGCTCAACAAAGTTGTTATTCAATGGTTGGTCTATGCGGTTATCTCTGCGGTTATCTCTATGATTTGATCGACTACCCCTTGACATACTCCTGCTTGTCCTTGACGTTGAAGTTGCACGTGTTGTCCTGGATGTTGTACGTGATCTTTTCTCCAATAACTTGTTGTTTTCCTCTCTTAGTTCGGCGTTTTGGCGTGTTAGATTCTCTCTTGCTTCTTCTTCCCTTCTCCTTTCTTCAACTAATCGTTGTCTTAGCTCTCCTATTGTCATGTTTTCTTCGCTTCCTTCGATCAATCTTTCCTCTTGAGTTCTTTCCTCGTTTTCTTCCACCGTATCTGTATCGGTCGTATGCATACTTACCTCATCATAATTGCAGTTGTTATTTCCGTCCTGCGCACGTTGGATCTGAGATTGGATTTGTTGTACTTGGTTATTTCTCTCGCCCATCGGTGATGATTCACTGATTTCTCCTCTTCTTCTTCTTGCGATTCTCCTACTCCTCCTGGTTGCTATCACATGCTCTGCTCTGCATGCTATTCTCACCATTTCTGTTCCTGAAGTAATATCCTCTTTTCACAAAGTATGAAATGACCTTTTGAGATTTAGAAAGGCTGTTTCCACAAGAAATTCATTCTCTGAAGTGAAAGCTTAGATTCTTTTCTTTAGATCTAGAACTCAGAAACTCTCAAAACTAACTAAAACAATGATGAAATTTTTAGTATGAATACAAAACCAACAATTGTTTTGAAATCATTTTTAAAGAACTTCACAGGCAGGGATCATCCCTCTTACTCATCTTCCATGTTTTCTAGCGCCAAAATGTAGTTGCAGGAAATTTTACAACTTACACCCAAGTACATCTATCAATTAAATCTAAGACATCATAAAAAAAAACTCTAAATCATTTTATTAAAAGATGGAACAAATACAAAAGAGTTGAATGAAATCCCTAACTTTGAGAATAAGACTATTTTCTCTCTCCTAAAATTCCTATCTCAGCTCTCAAAAAGACCCCCCTTCTTACAGTGGCTTCTTGTCCCTTTTATAGGGGTTATATAGTGGAGGACAACTAATAAAGCCCCTATTTTCGGATCTAGGAGGGCGTTATTATCGCCCTACTTTATATTTGCCGCGCTGATCTTTTAACTACCGCGTTGATCCTCACACTTTTGGTGTGACATGGTGACGTCATCTCATTCGTCAACAGAAATATAACGAGCGCGTCATATTGGCCCTGCTATCAAATGATTCCTTCGCCCTGCTATCGGGTGTGCGGTATTTTGCACCCACAAAAGAATTTAAAACTGAGCCGGGAAACTATTTCAAAATACAGAATTTAATACCTTAAAACTTAATATCTCAAATGTGATCAACTTCAACATTACTTGTACAAGAATTTTGTTTTACCAAAAGTAACGATACCTCACTTCATGATAGCTTGCTGCTACATCTTAGTGATAAAAGGGTTGCACACAATCTGCAAGTTCTTCATCTTATAGCTGATGATGTCTATGTCAGCTAGTTCGTTAATGGCCAACCACTCCATGGTATTGTTGGCTGCATCCTCAATCTTTTTTTTATCAGCCGGCGCCCGTGTCCACTCGATACTATTGATTGTGTCCCTCATATTGTATACATAATCTTCAAGTGAGTTCCTTAAATCCACCTTCCTCTTGTGCTCTTCATCTTCTAACTTGTACATCTCAGCCTCTTGAACCAACATCTGAATCTCAGAATTAGACAACCTCCCCTTGTTATTCCTAATCGTGATCATATTTTTGGTCCCTGTAGTATTTTCTTCGGAAAACACATTTAGTATACCATTTGCACCAATATCTAAGCATACCGTCATCTTAATAGCACTACGAGGGGCTTGAGGAATTCCTGTTAACTTGAATTCACCCAACAAATTATTGTCACTGGCTCTAGTTCTCTCACCCTCGTACACTATAAAGATCACAGTGCGTTGATTGTCCTTGCTTGTTGGGTACACCTTCTCCTTCTTGATGGGAATGGTTGTGTTCCTTGGGATAAGTACATTCATAGCACCTCCATATAACTCAATACCAAGAGAAAGAGGGGTGACATCCAACAACACCAAGTCCTGCACCTTTTCATTTCCCTAACCGCTCGATATAGCAGCTTGCACGGCAGCACCATATGCCACAGCCAAATCAGGGTTGATGCTCTTGCACAGTTCCAACCCGTTAAAGAAATCCTGCAATGGAGACTGAACCTTGGGTATTCTAGTGGATCCTCCAACAAGGACAACTTCATGAATGTTGCTCTTCTCCATCTTAGCATCCGCTAAACACTTTCCAACAGGTTCCATACATTTCCTGAACAAATCCATGTTCAACTCTTCAAATTTAGCACGGGTGATGGACATGTGAAAATCAACTCCTTCATGCAAAGAATCCTCAGCAATCGATGTCCTAGAAGTTGACGAGAGAGTTCTCTTTGCCCTCTCACATGCTGTTCTCAACTTCCTAAGAGCCCTTGGGTTTCCGCTGACATCCTTTTTGTATTTCTTATTGAACTCTTGCACAAAGTGATTAACCATTCTGTTATCAAAATCCTCTCCTCCAAGATGGGTATCCCCATCTGTAGACTTGACTTCGAAACTACCTCCATTAATGGTGAGTATTGAAACATCAATAGTACCACCACCAAGATCAAAGACAAGGACATTCTTTGCCCCAACATTGGACGCCATCTTATCAAGACCGTAAGCAATTCCATCTGCCGTTGGTTCATTAAGAATTTGCAGTACATTAAGGCCGACAATTTTACCTGCATCCTTGGTAGCTTGACGCTGAGAATCACTGAAGTATGCAGGGACTGTGACAACAACATCCACGGCACTTGTACCAAGATAAGCTTCGGCAATTTCTCTCATCTTAAAGAGAACCATGGATGAGATTTCTTCATCTGAAAACATTTTATCCTTTCCCTTATAAGAGACTTGGATCATGGGCTTCTCGTCTACACCAGCAATGACTTTGAAGGGCCATAGCTTCATATCACTCTGAACAAAGGTATCATTGATTTTCCTCCCAATTAAACGTTTCACATCTGGAAAAAAGAAAAGAAAAATCATAACTCATCTCAAAATGCTAAATAAATCAATGAGCTCGTCATGGGATCATCTAGCGAAATTGAACAGGTTACTATACTAAAATACTTTGCTTTTTATAAGATACCAAAAACTGCTCAATAACCAACTTGTTTATGAAATTCCGATACAAACTTGATGAAAAAGAGTCAAATGGCTTACCAAAAATGGAGTTTGTAGGATTCAAAGCAACTTGATTCTTAGCAGCATCACCGATCATACGTTCAGTATCAGTAAAAGCAACATAAGGAGGGGTAGTTCTGTTCCCTTGATCATTAGGAATAATCTTAACACGATCATTTTGCCATACATCAACACATGAATATGTTGTACCTAAATCTATCCCTATTGCTCTCCCAACCATTCTAGTAATTAACTAGTAATAATAGCTCAATAATCGAGTACTCAGAAACACAAACTCAGAAAAGGAAAAAAATCAACACTTGAAATTAGATAGGAGAAAGAAAGTTTAAGTTTATATAAACAGGTCAACGGTTGGTTCAGCATCTAAATTCTAAACCAAGTTGATTATTGAGCCAACAATTCCTTCTTCCCCAACATGATTACTTCATAGTATTGCTTGGTCTTTAGCAAGTTATTATCCAGATACATGAGCATGTCGTGAAACCACCTACTGCACTTCAATTTTTTAAGCTTGAGAGATGTTGTCTATATCTCTACAAGTTGACAATTTCTACTAATTTTTTTTATCAAACTATTGTCCACTGGGATATCTCACAGGTAATCTAGGAATGACTAATGACTATTTCTGTTTTTCTTATTGCAAGTTCGGTCACGTCCAGGGACGGACTCAAGATTTGTTCTTGGGTGGGGCTGGAATGCCAATGATTTGCATGGTGGCCGAAGGCTGCGGCAAACATTTTTTAAACGAAGCCCGTAGTTAGTGGCCAATTCTGATTCACTATAAAAGAACAACACTAGTAGAAAAGTGTGATTATAGAAATAAATTTATAGTTCATGGAAGCAAAACGGAGACAATCGTGTTAAGAAGACTTTTTATTTTTTTTAATCATCTCTTATAACACGGGCTAAAAATGAAAAAGGATAGTGTAGGATCGAGCAAGAGAGAGGAGAGCACACGCGGAAGCAATAAACTACTACATTGATAATCAATTTGGTGTGTAATTCTCATGGCTCAACAACCTACTTATAGTTTCACAAACTTGACGATCACTCAAATAAACTTTCCTAACAAAAACCAAACTCTAACAAAGACTCTTCTAGAAACACAAAGTAAAACTCTAAAACCGGCAACCAGCACAACTTGCTTCTCAAGTTAACTCGACTTCCAAATATGAAACGTTGTGTCAACTTCTCTTGTTGATCCAAACTGATTGCGTCAACTGCAGTAGTTGATCCCAACTCTTCTCCATACTGTGTAAACTATCATTGTTGATCCATTCACACTGTGTCAACTATACTAGTTGATCCAAAAGCCAAATCACCATATCTTGGTTTAACTTCCAACATCCTCCCTTAAACCAAGATATTCTTGACAAACCCTCATCAACTCAACCAAGTTCTACTTCTTTTTTAGTCTTTAACAACTGTTCTTTTTGTCACTATTGCAATGATCCATCTAACCTGATTTTCTGATATTTTCCGGCATCATTTCAGTTTCTAACAACTTTGCTCTTCGTCACTACTGCCATGATCCATCTAACCTTATTTTCTGATATTTTCCGGTATCATTGGCATCCTTTCTCTACAACTCATTGGATTTTAACCCACTATTGTTGTTCTCTACAACTCATGGGATCTTCACCCACTATTGTTGTCTTCACTTCTCAAATTCCACACTGGAATTTCTTCTCTTCTCTATTCAAATGCCATACTAGGATTGCTTCACTTCTCACTATCACACCCTTGTGACGTCTCTTCTCTTCACTCTCTCATCACCTCCTAGTGATTACTTCTCTTTCTTCACAACCTTACTTTTTTTTGTTCTTCTCTTATTCATGCTATTATTGCGAAACCTTCACACTTTTTTACTTTTCAAGATTCTCTCACAATCTTTCTCTTGTTACGCTTCTGCCACAAGCTATAACCTTTCTTTACAAAGTCTGCCACACTTTGTCAGGTATTCCAAGGTTCTGCCACAAACTCTTCAACCACACTTTTGACACCAACATGTTTGAGCTTAAACTCCAACATGCTACCATCCTCCCTTAAGCTCAAACATAACCATTCATCATTCCTTGTCATTCTAAGTTTCTGAATTCGATCAACTTAATCAAACTGCACCAGTCCTTCCCGACTGCAATACCAACTTTGATCTTTTATTGCGTTTATTTCGAATCCATAACTTAACCCATTGAATCAACCACTCACCTAAAGCTTCTTTAAGATCTCTTTCATCATTCAACGAGAATTCCGTAACCCTCTTCTACTCCTCAGCTTCTTCCATTAATCGACATCAACATGTTCTTGTCTTTTTTCATCTTCTAATCCTCTTCTTCCGTTGATCAACGTCAACATCCAACATTATTCACTAACATTGGAAGTAGCACGTTCATGTCTTTTTTCATCTTCAAATCTCAACACCAACAAACCCTTACTCCTTGATACTGATGTGAATTTTAAGTTGTAGTGAAAGTGGTGAGTAAAGTTCGTTCAACTCGGGCTTGTGAAGGATTTTTTTAAAATTAAATAAAATTGTTTCAATAATAATAAGAAAATACCGAGACTCTGGATTCCACCATTGACAAATTTATTGATAAACTCTAATCAATATTCATGCAATATTCTTTTTTAAAGTGATTCTAATATTTGCCTCTAATAGATTTTTGAAGTAGTAGTTGTAATCACAAAGCATGAAACATCAAAAGTTATAAAACCTAGCATGTTCCATCAAAACAACTCATACCTACTCAATAAAAATCAATTTTTCTTTTAAGTTCTATGCAAATAATCATGTAAAATAATTGCAATAAATAATTAAAATTGAACTATACCACTTTTCATGGAACAATGGCTTCCTCCGTCGCCTCGGGTAAGGGGTTTAGCTCCTTATATTAATCGTGTTCTCAAAATACATCTTTGGTGTTCAAAAGTTGAT
>JAJJMB010008936.1:378691-402970 GCA_023531105.1 Papaver atlanticum | reverse complement strand
AATGTCCTCCCAGGAGCCTTTAACAACTTTTCGAGCCAATTTTGCCGCAAAAGCCTATTCCTCCAAAAACACCTACAAAGGGGTAAAATACCAAAATTAGTACAGAAATGGGTACTAACAGTATACACAAAAGAGATGAAAATAGACACATAAATGCGTCTATCAGATACTCAATTATAGCTAACCCAACTTCATAATCCTCCGTAACTCGTTATCATTATCCAACAGCGAACTCAATTCAAAACTGTAGTACCAACTGCAACTCAGCTAACAAAACAATCTTCTTCTTTTGCTTAACATCAATAATCAAACACTCGCTTTCTACTGCTATCATACCATAACAACAATCACAAACTTCTTTTCTTCCTTCTTCACATTCTTCTTCATCGTAGCGGAACATCATCTTTAAAAAAAACCTTAACTTCTCTGCATCATCATCTCTGCCCTTTTCAATCGCAGCAGTCACCATTCTAAACTCCATCACCGATCAACAACAACTCTTTGTTTACTACAAATTGAAATCCGGTCATCATCAATTCGCTGAAGTACTTCTCTGTATTCCTCTCACAAAACAGGTTCAACCCCATTGAACAGCATCGGTCTTCATCTTTGTTGATAAAAATCACTGCCTTCCATCTTCCGTATTCTAACAACACGCCATCACCGTTACTGCCATTTGAGTCCCACCAGGAACCCTACGTACAACCAAAGATCACGATGATCATCTCAGTACATCAACGGAAGCAAACTCCAATTAACAGTAGAAGATGAGAATTGGGTTGAAAGAATATGTAGATTCGCAGGTATTTTCTCACGTACCCATTACTTTTAATTCGTTTTTGGTTGAAAGAATTGGGTTGTAATCATCAAAATAGATTGAAAATGGGAGTTACAGGAGGAAGTTCGGTTAACAGATTTGTAGAAAACCCAAGATTTGCTCACCGAACTTTCTGGAATTAAGAACACCATGAACAGTTCGGTTAAGGGTAAAAAATTGTTCCTGAACAGTTCGGTTAAGGGTGAAAATTTGTTCCTAACCGAACTCTAGAGTTCGGTTGTTTCGCAAACAACTTTTTCCTAACCAAACTCATTCTTCACAGGAAAATATTGATTTCGGTTTAATCGCTAAAAAAATTTCTTAACCGAACTCTTGTCACACTGAAAGTTCGGAAGAAAAAGTAGTAAACTCGACTAAACCGAACTTTACTCTGTATACTCTAGCATAAGAGTTCGGCTACCTCTCTTGGCAACAGATAGCCGAACTAACAAAAACCTCCATTAAATAGTAGTTCGGATACGTGCGTCTGCTAAAACACTAGCCGAACTGCACTTCCAGAAAAGTTCGGCTCCATGTTCTTCAGAAATCGTAGCCGAACTCCTTTGACTTAGCCGAAATAACTCATTTCCGAATCTTTGTGAGGATTGACGAATACTCTAGATGATGAAGGAGGTTTTGATTCGGAAGAGGAGCTATCATCACTCTAATCAGTCATTTTATATTTACCCATCTAAAAAAAAAAAAATTGGGTTCAAAAACCATCTATTTCTTCTTCAAACTCTGTTGATAATTCTTCTTAATAATTAACTAATCACTAATTAATTTAATTTAATCATTATATTAACTAATCATCAATTAATTTAATTAGAAAGGGTAACTTTGGTATTAAAATAAATAGTTAAATAAGGGTTGACCTAGGTTTACTTCTTAATAACCACCCAAAATTTAAATAATGGTCTCATAAAAAAGGGCTGGTGCCTAGAAAACGATTTTTTTAATATATAACAGAAGCACAAAGTTAGAGGACGTGTCTAAAAAATAGAGTTGAAAGATGTCTACAAATTTCTGCTATTTTTTTTTATCAAACTGTTATATGGTGGGATATCTCTCAGTACATAGAAATGACTAATGACCAATTCTCTTTTATTATTATTTTAGTTTTTCTTATTGCAAGTTCGGTTATGCCCACGGCCAGATGCATCGTACCCCACAACTATGCACAAAAGTAGAGTTCTTATATGTAAATTTTGGGTAAAGTGATTGGTCTGCGGACAAATATGAGGCCACGAGACGGATCTTGGATCACTACAAGTAGTTTTTGAGTATATTAGTAAATTTTGATTCCTCAACCGATTTTTACTGAGAAAATTGCGGGCCATAGGGTGACATTGTGTAAATTTCTTTTGGAGCAGCTTCCCGGAAAGTCACTCATTTCTGAATTATTTTCGTTCGAGCATGCTTAACTACAGAATTTTTTGTTAACTATGAAGTTTATTGAGACGAAAAGCCTCTATATAACGTAGACGTTCCTCGTGTCTTGTGAGACCAGTAACTAGTCCAACAACCTCGTATACTCTCCCACCTGACCACGGCGAACCGTCCCTAGTTGTAATGATTACAATTATCACCGATATTTTTCCCACTTACCTACTGGGTTATCCAACAGTGTGGTTTTATTGGTATTCCCATGGTCATCCAGCAACAACTTCAAGAGAGGTCAGCCATCCTATGATTACTCCCGGCCGAGCACCCTTAACTGGAAGGTTTTTCTCGCAACGCATTCAAGTGTAACCAATATTCCTCGATATAATGTAGACGTATCCTGCCTCCTGTGAGACCATTATTTGGCACAGATCGCCTAACAAACTTTCCAACCCCAAAATAAGCCATTCATCCCTACTTGTAGTCGAACTATGAAGGATGTCATTTCCACTTACCTATTGAGGTTATCCAAAAGTGGGGGTACTTACTGGCACTATTGCAGTCATTGAACATAAGCTTCTTGAGAGGTCACTCATCCTATCACTACTCCCAACCATGCACGCTTGATTGAAATTTTTCTCTCAATATAGTCAAGTGTTCCTATTAGGCCTCGGTAGTAGGGAAGGACAAACCATTACATATATTCCAATTGGCAAACCCTTCCTTCCAAATTGGGGTTTTACAATATCACCACCTAAAATTGGAGCCGCCCTCGACTTCGAAATATGTTCCACCCAAAATTTTCCATGTTCTCTTCTCCTAATGAGAAGTGCACCTGACGGAATATGTCTAGAGTATTTTTCCACCCTCGACAGGTAACCCGTTGTCTTCTCTTATACCATTTATAATGACCCTCCATCGATATTGTTCCGACTTAGCCACTATGGTCATTGGAAAGTGTTGGGTTTTCAACGAAGACCACTGGGGACATCCAGCAACATCTTCACAAGAGGTCACTCATTCCTGGTTCATGTAAACATTCTTAACTGCAGAGGTTTTTTCCAATTTTTGAGCCTAATGTGCAAAAGGACACAGAACATCACATATATTTCATTGACAACTGTGGAGCCAACTATGCCGAAAAGGCATCGGTTTTAGCTAGGAAATGACAAATCATTACCTACATTACACTCGGTGAACACTACCTACCAGATTGGGTATCACATTTTCGTCCAAATGGTCAATTTGGGGAACTTGGCAGACTTTCAAACTTGCATTTATGTCTTTGTAAGTTTCGAGTTATAGATGGAGATTTTTTGGTCTAGCGATTTCTCAAGCTATAGCAGGCTCACTCAGAAATCTAGGACACATTAGTAAATTTGGTTCACACCGCAAATTTTAGGTCTGAATATATTTGGCCATTTGGTTCACTGATCAAGTTTAGTATCACAATTCAGGCACGACATAACTTTTACGTGGCTATTTTGAGGCGTACCCATTTTATTTAAGGCCTACCGTAAAAGAAGAAAAAATAGGATTATTTTTAGTTTTTTTTAAATGACTAATTCATTTCTTATTAATTAGTGTAAGTAAATTCAGTTAGTAGTCGTGAAATTAATTGTCAAAACATGAAAAATTAATTTTTGCAAGAATGCATTAAATCAGAATCAGTTGATATGATAGTCTACGTAATTTAGGTTTGATGTTCCTCATAAAAATATAAGATATCAGCAGATACTGATATGCATACTGAATATAACCCAAAAACTGTACAACAAAAATGGTTAAAAAGAATCTATCCATAAGAATGTTCATATCGGCCTACTATAGCTTAAAAACCTATAAAATAAATTGGCATTTCCGTAATTGGGGATCGGCTGACGTGAATGTCCTTATCCACCGATTCTATCCTTAAAATCTTACAGAAATATTTTTATTTCCTTTAACCAGAATTAGTCAATGTAAATTTCCATCCCCGCCAATTCTGTGATGTTCTTCAATTACAATGAACATCAAGCCTGAATCGACGAGGGTACACATATTAGTCGACCGTCTAGAATCAACTAATGTGAACATATCAACCAATTATACACTTTTTATGCTATTAATCTTGAATGTTGAGGGTAATTTTGTATTTTCACTTCTAGACACCCCTTATCCCTTCCTTTGGAAGAGACCCAAACCCATATACGTCGAATTAGGCGCCCATGCTGAATATCCAAGGTGAGTTTTGGGTTTGGGTGCAGTAATGGTGAATAGGTGAGTTTTGGGTTTGGGGGTAGTAATGGTAAATAGGTGAGTGTATGAGCTCTCTGTCTCTCATGGGTCTATCATTTTAGGGACCGCAGTAGGAGGAAAATTTTGGAGGAAACGAATGGAAATTACAGAGTATATATACCATTCGATGTCGGAGGGAAGCTTAAGAAACTATTAATTTTGCTCGTTGGTCCCTGGTGAACTGTTATTGAGCGTTCCCCTTCAATCTCTGATGGTAATGAGGCTTTTTTTTTTTTTTTTTTATTTATTGGCATTGGGTTCTCAAGAAATGCTCTTTCAGGTCAGTCATATGCTAATTGAATTAATTTTATGAACTTTTACTGTTTGTGGAAATGCCTATGTGAAAAATGGTGTTCAATTTTTCAAACTTGTTGATAGGAGAAAAGTTGGAGTCTGTCTTGACTAGGACAAGGGACCTAGAGCAATATTGAATAAAGTGATAATTTCGAATGAATGTGGAACAAGTATGTCTAAATACAAGTATGTCTAAATAAAGTGATACTGCAGGTCTTTATCAATCCAGAAGAGTTTCTTTGATATTAGGAAAAGTCTGTAAAATTGATGGTTTGGATGATTCTCAGGAAGTTTCTTTTGATTGGGACTATGTCTAAATACAAGTCAAGAGGTTGTTAGACTTGATAAAAGTATCCAAGCAGTTAGCATACTGAATTCGTCTACTATGAATGTCTTAAAGTTTGACTTTCTTATAATGATGAATGATCATTCGGTTGGTAATGGAGGCATGTTTGTAGAGTTTGATTCAATGGCTTTCTAAGATTTTGATTGTGTTCTAGAGAAGGAAACTTTGTTTTTTATGTGCATATGTGGTGTGACACTAGAGAGGGGAACTTTGTTATTTATGTGCATGTGGTGTGTGATACAAAGCAAAGGAAACCAGACACAAGTTAAGACCCTATTCTTCTGCCAATACTGAAGAAGCATACATCCGGAGAGGATCGATGTCAAGATACACACAGATTGATGATAACTACGACATCTTAGAACAGGTATGCTACTACGATTATTAACACAGATTATTAACACTAACGATAAAGGGTTCTTCAAAAATGTGGTTTATTCCTTAGAAAAGGTACTTTAGCAGTTTACATCTAAAACATACTTTTTACTTTTGTTTTCTTTTAATGTTAGGTGATAGACGCTCTTATTGATTCTGGTCTAGAATCCGCTGGTTTGATTGTTGGGATTGATTTCACAAAGAGCAATGAGTGGACAGGTGCTACATCATTCAACAACAAGTCTCTGCATCTCATTGGAGAAGTTAAAAACCCGTACGAGCTAGCGGTAACAGTTATAGGGGGATCTCTTTCAGGTTTGAATAACGAGGATAATAATCTCATCCCTTGTTTTGGATTCGGAGATGGTTAGTGAATTACATTATCTTATTGTCATTTATATAGTTTCTCAGAGAGCTATTTGTGAAACTATCATTAAAAACTCCATTTTGTCTTGCAGCATCAACAAATGATAAGGATGTATTCAGTTTTTATTCGGATCAAAGATCATGTAATGGCGTCGAGGGAATTCTGGAGCGTTATAGAGAACTTGTTCCTCATGTTCGCTTAGCTGGTTTGTTCAAATTTTGCCTTCAAATTATGTTAATTTATTCTTAGAGATCAACTAAGAGCGTTAATTTTTATAAAAATATGACAGGGCCAACATCATTCGCTCCCATAATTGAAACGGCTATAGATATTGTAGAAAACAGTGGACGTCGATATCATGTTCTGCTCATTATTGCAGATGGTCAGGTTAGTCTTATTTTCTCAGTTCATATAACTAAGTTTTTGAAGGTCACTGGTAAGATAGCAATTGAGTGTGTGTTATTTGAAATGACCGAGTCTAACGGGCTTGCGGCTTTTCCCCCTATCTGTTTTTGTGTAGTATTGCAGGATATTTAAGTTAGAAATCCCAATTCAGAAAGTTCAGGACCTCAACACCCTCTAGACCACCTTAGTGCTTTGGCACAGGCTCTAAATGATTAGTGCTGTGCACTCTTTGAGTTTCCGAATTCATTTCTGATCTCCTGATACAAAATTTGGTGATATAGGTGACTAGAAGTTCAGACACAGAAATAGGTCAGTTAAGTCGACAGGAACAGGAAACAGTTGACGCTATAGTTAAAGCAAGGTAACTATTTGGCGAAGAATATTATAATCTTTCTGCGATTTGCATTATTATCGTTTATGAACTTCTTTTGATGAAGCTAATCTCTTTAACTTGTGTAGTGAATATCCAATATCAATTGTTTTAGTTGGTGTTGGTGACGGACCCTGGGATATGATGAAGGAGTTTGACAATAATATTCCCCATCGAACATTTGATAATTTTCAGGTTCATTATTTGAAATCTTGAAGTGGATCAGTAGCACTTTATGATAATTTTCAGGTTTATTATTTGAAATCTTTCTTTTAACTTTGATCCTTCGAATTCATTCAGTTTCTTTGTTGTGTTTCTCCCTCGCAGTTTGTGAATTTTACGGAAATCTGGAGCCAAGATATCTCTTTAGAGAATATGCGCTCACAAATTGCTCTCGCAGCATTTATGGAAATACCTTCGCAATTCCTTGCAACTTTAGAGCTTCGGCATTTAGGGTAAGGTTCGGCATAGTGAGAATTTTTTATCAGTTTAACTTCATGCTTTGTAAAATATTTCAATGTTAAATGCGCATTTCTTGCAGCCACACACGCGAGAGGTGGAGGAGTCCGCTACCTCCTCCCATTAATCACCAGCAATCACCTTTACCTTGTCCAACTGATCAACTACCACGTGATGATTCTTCCAATAGTGCTGCTGCTTCAAATTCTCGCTTGGCAGAGGACACTCATGAAGAGGTATATGACATATGTACGCTGAGATTTTTATTTTTGAAGCATTTTCATTACTGATATTTACACTTGGGACTACTATGGATGCCATTTGTTTGCTTTACAGGTAGTAGTCTGTCCTATATGTTTTGAGAATCCTAGGAATCTTGTTTTTGGATGTGGCCATCGGGTAACTTACATTTCCAACATAGACTTGTGCATTCCATTTTTCCATGCTAGATTTTTAAGGTGCCATTGATGTTGATGATTCCATATATGTTAAATTGAATTCTTTTTTTTTTTCCAGACATGCCAAGAATGCGGGAGAGAATTATCACTATGCCCCATCTGTCGAACCCCAATAACTATCAGGATCAAACTTTACTCTTGACCAATCACTTCTGTCATACAGAATGTTTGTCGAAAATTTGTTATTTGATATACTATTTGGTTTCTGTCTCTCATTCTTTATGTTTTGTTAGCCGAAGTATCTTCGAAAAGGAGAGCAGTGGTACCAAAGATTTCACTCGGGGGTGTTTCTTGAGGTGGCCCTGAAGTGTTCTTCATTTCTCCGCATTCTCTTTTTTACATACAATGTTTTATGTTGTATTATCATTTGAGGTAATCAACTAAGTAAAAAAGAAGTCGGGGGTTGAATTCAATGATGTTAATGAATTTTGCATTCACCGTCCTTTTTGTTTCAATTTATTATGTTTTGTCTCTCAAATATTTGGTTATACATGCAATTCAATTATAGTAAATGGATGATATGCTTATTGTTTTCATATGCTTCATAAGTGAATTTCCTTGGAGCAAATTAAAAGCCACTGGAGACTGAAAAAAGAATAACAAAATGAGCTCAGAAGAAAGAAATAGTAATTTCCTTGCAGAGAGAATTAAAACCTGAGCCGAGCAATTTCAAAAGACAAAAAGTGATACCTTAAGAGCATCTCCAATGGGACATCCTTAATTTCCTATTAACTAGGCCACATAGGATTTATACGGTTTTTAACCAAAATCCTTCTCCAACGGGAATGTGAGGACTAAATGTGAAGGTGATGTGGAAAGTAGTTACACTAACATCCTCAAACTCATCCTCCAGTTTTAGAGGTTCTTTTAGAGGTTGTAAACATCCTAGTCATTCATATTTATGGTTATTAATATATGGATCAAATATTCATTTTCAAAATAAAGGGTCTGAAAAGTTCCTAAAAAATGTAGAGATATTTATGGTTATTAATCATAAATGTAGAGATATTTATGGTTATTAAACATCCTAGTCACTCATATCTATGGTTACATTAAATATTCATTTTCAAAATAAAAGGTCTGAAAAGTTCCTAAAAAAGGTAGACCCTTCATTTTCAAAATAAAGGGTCTTATAATTAGAGGATGAGTTTGAGGATGTAAACATCCTAGTCACTTATATCTATGGTTATTAATATATGGATCAAATATTCATTTTCAAAATCAAGGGTTTGAAAAGTTCCTAAAAAATGTAGAGATAGTTATGGTCGGGGACAATCTTTCCGATATTCCTAAAATTTTGGAAATATTAGACTTTAAGTTTTCAAAAGATGTCTTCTTATATGAACCACGTAACCCGTTGGAGATGCTCTGAGTTTAACAAGTAATCGAAATATCAAATCCAATCAGAAGTAGTAAGGATAATTTTATTTTAGTTTTGATCGGAACTCTTCATGCTCCTATTGAACGACCACCTGCACCATTCTGCCGGCGCATCTTAGTGATGATAGGATTGCATACAATCTCCAAGTCCTTCATCTTGTCACTGATATTGTCTATGTCAGCTAGTTCATTGATTCCCAACCATTCAATAGCATTGTTGACTGCCTTCTCAATTTTTTTCTTACCAACTGGAGACTTTGTCCAGTCGATACTATTGATCGTGTCCCTCATGATGTATGCATAATTCTCAAATGAGTTCCTTGACTCCACCTTCCGCTTGTATTCTTCATCTTCTAACTTGTATATCTCAGCCTCTCGAACCAACCTCTGGATCTCAGCATCAGACAACCTCCCCTTGTTATTGGTAATCGTGATCATATTTTTGTTCCCTGTTGTCTTCTCTTCAGCAAACACATTTAATATACCATTTGCATCGATATCGAAGCATACTGTGATATTAATGGTGCCACGAGGGGCTGGAGGAATGCCTGTTAAATTGAATTCACCCAACAAATTATTGTCACTGGCTCTAGTTCTCTCACCCTCATACACCGGAACGGACACAGAACATTGATTGTCCTTGCTTGTAACATACTCCCTTTCCTTCTTGATGGGAATGGTTGTGTTCCTTGGGATAACCACACTCATAATATCTCCCACTATATCAGTGCCAAGAGAAAGAGGGGTGACATCCAACAACACCAATTCCTGCAGCTTCTCATTACCCTTGCGACTCAAAATAGCAGCTTGCACCGTAGCACCATAAGCCACAGCCTCATCAGGGTTGATGCTTTTGCAGAGTTCTTTGCCATTAAATAAATCCTGCAGTAGAGACTGAACCTTCAGAATTCTAGTGGAACCTCCAACAAGAACAACTTCATCAACCGCGTTCTTGTCTATCTTAGCGTCTTTTAAACACTTTTCAACAGGTTCGATACATTTTTTAAACAAATCCATGTTTAACTCTTCGAATGTAGCACGAGTAATGGACATTTGAAAATCGACTCCTTCGTGCAAAGAATCCTCAGCAATGGATGTCATACCAGTAGATGAGAGGGTTCTCTTTGCCCTCTCGCATGATGTTCTCAGCCTCCTAAGAGCCCTTGGGTTTCTGCTGATGTCCTTTTTGTGTTTCTTTTTGAACTCCCGCACACAGTAATCAACCATCCTGTTATCGAAATCCTCTCCTCCAAGATGGGTATCTCCAGCTGTAGCCTTGACTTCAAAGATACCTCCATTAAGGGTGAGTATCGAAACATCAATAGTACCACCACCAAGATCAAAGATAAGAACATTCTTTGACCCAACACTGGTCGCCATATTATTAAGACCGTAAGCAATTCCAGCTGCCGTGGGTTCATTCAGGATCTGCAATACATTAAGGCCAGCAATTGTACCAGCATCCTTAGTAGCTTGACGTTGAGAATCATTAAAGTAAGCAGGGACTGTAACAACAGCATCCTTGACATTTGGACCAAGATAAGCTTCGGCAGTTTCTTTCATCTTAATGAGAACCATGGATGATATCTCCTCAGCTGAAAACGTCTTATCCTTGCCCTTGTAATTGACTTGAATCATGGGCTTCTCGTTTAGGCCAGCAATCACTTTGAAGGGCCATAGCTTCATATCACTCTGAACAAAGCTATCATTGATTTTCCTACCAATTAACCGTTTCACATCTATAAAACAGAAGATCAGAAATGATCTGGAGATGCTAAATATAAAAACGAGGATTTCATCATTCCAGTATCATTTTCACGAAACATTGAATAAAACAATATAATCTATCAAAAAACAGATTATCATTATCCACGATAATGAAATTACCAACATAATGCAAGATTGAACAGGTTATTAAACAAATATACTTTGCTATTATGGTAAAATCTGTTCAGTAACCAAAATGTTTATGAAATTCAGATATCAAACTTGATTGAAAAGAATCAAAAGGCTTACCAAAAATGGAGTTGGTAGGATTCATAGCAACTTGAATCTTGGCAGCATCGCCAATCAGACGTTCAGAATCATTAAAAGCAACATAAGATGGTGTAGTACGATTTCCTTGATCATTCGCAATAATCTCAACACGGTCATTTTTCCATACACCAACACATGAATATGTTGTTCCCAAATCTATACCTATTGCTCTCCCAACCATTGTAGTAATAATATCTCAATCAAGTAAACAAAAACACAAACTCAGAAACGAAAAATCAACACTTGAAATTATAAAGGAGAAATGGTTGAGCTTACATAGCTTTTTCCCCGGATAGTTGAACAATTGAATAATAATCCAAGTTGTTTTGAATTATTCAGCTATCAATACATTCATCCCCAGCATGATTACTTCACAATATTATTTTCATTGTCTGGCCTTTGGAAAGTATGTAGATGGGCGTGTCTCAAACCCCTTCCTTACATACTGCACTTCAATTGTTTAAGCTTTAAAGATGTTATCCGTATCTCTACAAGTTTGACAATTTCTGCAAAAAATTTCTTATCAATCTAATTTATGGATGATCACTCGGCTATGTTGTAATCACCAGTTCTTTCCTGATAATATTTCTGTTTTTCTTATTGCAGGTTCGTCAACACCCAAGGCATGCCTACCACTTTTCTTTTTTCTTGTAGCTTGCAGCTTCTGGCTCTCCGGGAAATTTTAATGCCGTGACACCCGAACTCGGATCAATGCTGGGCAAATTTTGAGTGATTAAGAAAGAGTCCTATTATAGGAGCTACAAAGAAAGCGGTTTGGGGACAGGGGAGGAGCCAAAACTTTTAAGTTGGGGGTGCAAAATTTTGGTTTGGGGTACAAATTTTTTTTAGGGGTGCAAAGCAGCAAGAATAGGCTTGTAAATAGCCTGATATTTGTTATTGGGCCTAATTTAGGCTTTGGAGCCAGCAGGCAGGGGTACAAGTGCACAACCCTTTACCGGGCTGGCTCCGTTCCTGTTTTGGGGCTGCAAGGATTCTGTATTATTTTATTGATAAAAGAAAATGTCCAAAAGGTAGATAGGGGACCTAACGTACGTAAATGTTCAAAAATGCCCTTTTATTAAGATCCATCTCTAATCTCTTCTCCTTCTTCCCCTCCATTTCCTTTTTCTTTTAATCAACAAGGCCTGAATTATTCCGTACACATATATATATATATATATATATATATATTTTATTTTATTTTAATTGACACGACCTTAATTTTCCCGTTTTTTTTTCTTTTAATCAACACGACCTCAATTTTTCCATATGCATTTTTTTCTTCTTGTTTTCTTAATTAACACGACCTTAATTTTCTCGTTTTCTTTTCTAATGAAGATGTTGAAACTGAAAATCAAGAATTGGTGGATGAAGGAGTTTAAAAATACATTAATACTCCAGAAATAACTGTTAGAAGGTAATTGTAATGACCCGACCCTCCACCGATACTGTCCCCAATTAGCCACTGCGGTTATCCGGCAGTGTGGGGGTCTCAACGGGCATCTCTGCGGTAATCCGGTAGCAACCGGATGGTCACCGGTCACTGGATTGCTCCCTCCCAAGCACGCTTAACTGCAGAGTTTTCCGCCAACTCTGGAGCCAATTGTGTTGAAAAGGCCTCAGTGTCAGGAAAGGACAAACCATTACCTATATTTCATTCCTACGGAATATATTTCAAGCCCAGATTTCCGACGTTCCCTGCCCTTCATGAGAGAAGGGCCAAGACTAACCCCGTCCAACGTACCTTCCCACCCTCGCCAGGTGACCCGTCATCGACTCTGATGACCCGTCCCTCCACCGGTACTATTCCCACTTAGCCACTGCGGTTATCCGGCAGTGTGGGGTTTTCAACGGGCATCGCTGCGGTCATCCAGCAACAGCTTCCCGAGAGGTCACCCATCATATGACTACTTTCGGACGAGCACGCTTAACTGAGAAGTTTTTCCCACAACTCAGTCAAGTGAACCCATCAGGCCTCGCTATAATATAGATGTTCCTTGTCTCATGTCATAATCTCCCAGCATACTCCCCCACCCGAGCACAAGCGAACCATCCGTAGTTGTATCCCAACAAACACCGATATTGTTCCCACTTACCCACTGCGGTTATCACGCAGTGTGGGATTTTAGCGGCACTACTGCGGATATCCAGCAGCAGTTTCCCGAGAGGTCACCCATCCCGTGATTACTCTCGGCCGAGCACGCTTAACTGAGAAGTTTTTCCCACAACTCAGTCAAGTGATTCCTTCAGACCTCGGTGTTAGGAAAGGAAAAACCATTACGTGTATTCCATTCCATCGACGAACCAGTGCCGAAATTAGGTATTAAGATTTATGATCGGGTCATTACGGTAATAATCGATAAATGCACCATTTATTATGCTTTTCATTGGTTAAAAAAATGAGATTCAATTAAGTTAGTGTTCAAAACTGGGTTTCTAAAAGTGTTTACGGCTGGGAGTTATTATTTTGCCAACCATAAATTAGCTATTACGGACTAGAAAATAGGGATCTCAAGCTATAAAATAGGTTAACGGTTGGGAAATATTGAATTCTGAACCATAAGTACTTGTCTATGGTTAGGATTTTCCTAGTCGTATGTAGTTCTGATTCCCGCAAAAAAAAAAAAAAGAGGTTGGGTTTACGACTACGTATTTCCCAACCGAAAAAAAAAAAAATCCTGGCCATAACGGTTATGTCCTAGATGTAATTTGATATTTACGGTTAGGAAGTTCAAAATTTCCAATCATAAACCCATTGTGCGACTCGGAATTGCTCTTTTCCCGGCCGTAATACCTGATTTACGGTTGGGAAAATAGGAACTCTTAGCTATAAACAGTTTCAAGAACACAATTTTAAACCCTAACTTCATGATATCTCATTCTTTAACCGATCAAAATTCAAAAAATCCTCATTTTCCTTCTTTTACTATTCTAAATATAAAAAAAAAAATGATTTTCAAAATATTCATTAAATCAATAACGAGGGGTCATGTTGGGGACATCCCATGGGTTTTCAGATATTAGGAAAATGCCCTTTTTTAAGTTATTCCATCCCAAACCAGTTAAATAGTTGATTTGGCACAATGTGAGTTCTCATGTATGAAAATAAGACATTCAAGGTTTGGGTAGGGGTTCATGGTATCAATCATATTCTTAGCACCTCTATAAATCAATACCAAGAGAAAGAGGGGTGACACCCAACAACACCAAATCCTGCACCTTTTCTTTACCCTGACCGCTTAATATATCAGCTTGTACTGCAGCACCATGAGCCACCGCTCTCACAGAGTTCCTTCCCGTTAAAAGAAATTATGCACTAGAGACTGAACCTTGGTATTTTTAGTGCATCCTCTAACAATTAGCAAAGGTCGAGAGCATTAAATCTATTATTCAGATTCTGCAATCCACCACCAGAATCCAGACCTTCCTTCTTTCGTTGTAGGCAATGAAACCTAAGAAACAGTACCAGCAGTTGTTTTCCAATATAAAAAAAACACAGATGTTTTGTTTAATTTAAGTGCTTGAAAACGATGACAAAGATCTAAATTAATATTATCAGTAGTTGTATGTGAACTGGTACTGAGTTTATAAGTATATTTTTCGACCTGTTTTAATCAATTCATCCACATCCGTTTCTTCTTTACTTCTAGGGTTCGTGTTTTCTCCGATACTCTACCCCCAATCTTCTTTGATTTCTTTTTTCACCTTCTTTCCGAAACGAATAAGTTTACGCAATCTAACATTCACACACTGGCAAAAGATAGTCCCACGTTGATGAATAAGGACTTGATAATAGAATATACTAGAATACCGTTGCCACGGTGGGGAGGGCTGATCGAAAAAAACGAAACACTCTTAATTGCATAGCGCGTTATATATCATTTTTTTGCAGGAATGTTATTTTTGAGGCATAAGTGAAATATCACTTTTCTTGAAACGGAGTGAGTACATCGTTTTATTAGTTGCAAAAGAAAATTAGTTGATGCATAAACCAAAATATGGCAGCATAAAGAATTATGTATCATTTGTTGTGGTTTGTATAATGGATATACATTTAATTTTCTAAAATTGTGCCTAAAATGATAAACACCTACGAATTTTTCGTAAAAACTCTAAATTTGATATTGTTGTTTGTACTCATTGCGTAGAATTTTTTATAACCTTTCCAACGAGATAAAATTTGTAAAATTCCAAGGCACGGATTTTTAGATATGTTATATCAAAGTTTGTTTTCCAATTATACCCCTAAAGAAATATGATACATAAGGAGTTATAGTAATTGGACTAAAAGGGATGGATATTTTGCCTAGCATTTTTAGGGGCCACTAAAAAGGAATTAGGGGCCAACAATTTATACCCAGCCAAGGGCACTAGCTAAGGGACACCCTAAAGGACATTGAAGTTACCTATATGCCCTTCCAGTAAAAAAAAAATAAAAAAAATCATTTCAACTATTCTTCTTCTCCTCTTCTTCTTCAACCAATTTTTTTTCGTTTCAACCAATTTTTTTCCGTTTCAACCAAAATTTTGGAGGCGGTGAATCTGATAGTCAAACTCTCAGGCAACTCCAAATAGCTCAAATTAGGTAAGATTCAATCATATTTTGGGTTTCTATCGCTCTAATTTGATGAATTGATGGAGAAAAAAAACTGGGGTTTTCGGTTATTTACCCAGATTCGGAAGATTTTCTTGCTAATAAACTTCCGAATATGGTTGTGTTCATCAGAAATGAAGAACATCAGCTATATTCGGAAGAAATATTTTTAGGTTTTCTTCCGAATATATAACACTGTGTCTCACTGGATATAAATTAGACATATTTTGAAGTTAGATTTTTTTTTGACTTCCGAATATACATTATGTTTAGAAGACGTAGAGACTCGTATTCGGAAGTCAATTTACTACCGAATATGGTAGTACCGAAACTCAAAAGATTTAGGATTTTGGCAAAATCTCATTTTGGGGCCAATATACATTCGTAAGTTAAATTTACTACCGATTATGGTAGTGCTAAAATTCTAAAATTGAATACATCCGGAGGTTAAAGTAACACACTTTACTACCGATTGTGGTAGTACCAAAGTTCGAAAATTTTAGGATTTTGGAAAAATCTCATTTTTGGGCCAATATACATTCGGAAGTTAAATTTACTACCGATTATGGTAGTGCTAAAATTCAAAAATTGAGTATATTCGGAGGTTAAAGTAACACACTCTACTACCGATTATCGTAGTACCAAAGTTCAAAAAATTTAGGATTTTGGCAAAATCTCATTTTGGGGCCAATATACATTCGGAAGTTAAAGTTACTACCGATTATGGTAGTGCTAAAATTCGAAAATTGAGTATATTCGGAGGTTAAAGTAACACACTTTACTACCGATTATGGTAGTACCAAAGTTCAAAAATTTTAGGATTTTGGCAAAATTTCGTTTTGGGGCCAATATACATTCGGAAGTTAAATTTACTACCGATTATGGTAGTGTTAAAATTCGAAAATTGAGTATATTCGGAGGTTAAAGTAAGACACTTTACTACCGATTGTAGTTAAACTACCGATTATAGTATTAACTACCGATTATGGAAGGGCAATTTTGTCATTACGAAATACACGAGATAAGGGCTAGCTTCAATTTACGTTTGGGTGACCCTATTTTTTCTTATTGTTGGCCCCTAATTCCTTTTGGGTGGCCCCTAAAAATGCTAGGATATTTTGGTATTATCAAGTGCACACTACCAAAATCTTTATATCAAATTGAAAATTTATGTGAGGTTTCATTTTACAAAAAAGTAACCATAAAAGGGACTCCCTCCCTTCGGGCCCTCCGGTCGGTTGGCCCAATTAAGCTTTTTTTTCGCACTGCTAGGTCCCCAGTTGCCAGTGAGCGCCGTTGGTTGTGCGCATTCAAATACCATCATACATAATACGGTACCCAAACCTTTGATTGGCGCTATCGATGGTTGGTGACGGCTGGTTCATATCCTTCTCACTGGTAAATTGTTTTTTTTTTACGGTCCACGAGTTATAACCCCAAAGGTGTCACTATCCATCCACAAAAACCCATCAAAACAAAAGTAACACAAAAACCCCAAAAAACAAAGTGGTAATTATATAATTGCCCTTTGTTTTGATGGGCTTCACAAATACCCTTGTCCACTATATTAATACCCCTAGCCAAAAACATGGAAGGTAATTTTTAACATAAACCCATAAATATCCTCATTTTATTTATAAGTTTGCCTTTCCTTTTTAACTTCAGATCTCAAAAGAAATATTCTCCTCTCTGTACTCATCTCTCGACATCACCATATCCACCTTCGCGCCACCACCATTCTGTCGCCACCATCATCTTTATCTCCACCACCATCATCTCCATCTCTATCACCATGAAAAATTAGTTAAACCAACCAGTTTCATCACCACCTCCTACACTACTACTACCAAATACACCGGCAACAGCACCACCACCACCTCCCAAAAAATCGAATTTAGATCGATTTTCACATGATACAACTACACTTTAAACCTACTGATGATACAACACAAATCTATTCTCCAAAACCTTATCTCGAACATCAAAAATGTTAGATTCATTTCGATTTTGCAACTAAATTATCCATAATTTCTATTTCAACCCTAATTTTGGATTTCATTCTTCTCCAGATCTGTAATTGATTTAGGTAAATGACTATTTTCTTCTTCACTTTGTTTTTTTCGTTTGTATTGACTTGTAGAAATAGAAATTTACAGGTTTTTTGACTTGATTTTACGGTGACAGAATGTTTTAAGGATCTGATTTCGTTTGTTGATGTAGTTTCGATGTTAATTGATTTGTTACTTGATTTTCAGTTTAATTTATGATGATGGATATAGCGGTGGAATTGATGATGTAGATGGAAGAAATGATGTAATTGATAATCGAGTTTGTGGTGGTTTTGGTTAGAATGATGGTTGTGGTGAGGTTAGAATCTTGAAATTGTTGATGGAGATAGTGGTGGTGCTGGTTTTTGTGGTGGTGGTGGTGGATATATATTATGTGTGATTGTTGGTGGTGGTGGATATTCTGCGTGATTTTTGGTGGTGGTGAGGCTGGAATGATAAATACAAGAAGATCAGTGCTTGGTTTCAGAGAAAACTCTGAGGTAACTATTACTTTTGTTACCTTACTCTTTATGTTCAAGTTCACGAGTATCAACTACTGTTGTTGACATCTTTTTTTATGGGATCAACTACTGACTCCTATTGTTGACAGCATTTCCTTGGATTAGTATAGTCATGCTTGTAGTTTTAAATCATGTTTGTTAAAAAAAATAGTTTAATTTCTTTCTGGTTTGTGTTTGTGTATTTGTTATTCGACTAATGGTAGTGGTGCTGTTGTTGGATTTTATAGTTGTAAAGTTCTTCAAATGTTGAATTTGTGGTGCAATGGTAGCATGACTGACTCCACGTCAGATGATGCGTGTTCGACTCACTCCAAGTTCGCTCATTCGTATATGTCATTTTTTTTGGGTCAAACTTTGTTTGTTGCAAGCCAAAGATGGTAGTTGCAGAGATTTTTGATTCACTGCTCTAGCACGAAAGGGCTTGACGTGTTGATGTTGATTCACTACAGTTTTTTTTGTACCTTTTTTAGGTTTCATACTAGTTGGATGTTTTTTTTTATGCATTTTGGTTTGGACTTGTTATGTTTGTAATGACATACATTCTGATGTGTTTCTTAAGGATATGTCAGTTTGTAGGTTCCTGGTTTATTGGTTTTTGCAGGAAACAAACTCATATAAATGGTGTTAACTCCAACTGTTGATCCCATTTTTTGTGGATCAACTTTCATTGTTGATCCCACTTAATGGGATCAACTTCAATTGTTGATCCCACTTAAAGGGATCAACTTTGGTTGTTGACCCTATAATCTGGAAACATTGTTCCTGAGTTCCACCTTTTTGGGTCAACTTCCATTGTTGATCCCACTTCCATTGTTGACACAACTGAACTGGAATATCTTATAGTTATTAATAAAGTTATTTTTTAACTTTTACTTTTGGATCAACTTTGGTTGTTGACACCGAATTTTGATGGCGGTGGTGGTGGCGGCGGCGACGGTGGTGGCAGCAGTGGTGGCGATAGCATCGACTAGTGGTGGTGGAATATTAGTAGTGGTGGAGTGGTAGTGGCGGCGGTGCTGGTGGTGATGGAGAGGTGGTGGTGGCTGTCAAGTAATAAAGATTTTTTTTTGTTAAGGGATAAGGTTTTTAAATGAAAAAATAATATTATAAATGAGGGTATTATTGTAATCTATTTTTTAATGGATAAGGTTTTCAAATGATAGGGGTATGTTTATTGTTGTACAAGGGTATATTTGTTGGGTGTCAAAATCAAGGGTATTTAATTAATATACCCAAAAACAAAAGTAACACAAAAACCCCAAAGAATTTGATGAAACCATTTTTGGTTTCATCATAAAACTTAATGAAACATCATAGAATTTGATGAAACCAATTTTGAAATTTGGGGGTTTTGTATCAAATTTTAAAATTTTGGGGTTTTTGTATCAATTTTGTTTAAGATGGAGTCCAACATGAATGGGGTTTCTGTACCACAAGTTTGGTCACCTTGGGTTTTTATGACTTGTTTTGTTTTTTTTATTGGTGTTTTTTTTTTTTTTTTGGCATACCAAATCTGTTTAGGATGTCTCGCTATTGATGATAATTAAAGGGCTTTTTTGGCACATGATCCTGATGGGCCCCGTAAAAAGATATTGTCAAATAATTAAAAAGAAAAAAAAAACAAAAAAAAAAACACACTTATTAGATCCTGGCTAGTTTTGGGCCTAGTGTGATTATTTGGGGCTTATAAATTACTTCATCTACCCAATAGAAAATGATAAGGGGTGTCAAAATTTGCGTAAACTACCAATTTATCCTCTGTTAAATATTAATACTACTAATTTACCCTCGTTAACTCCTAATAATAAAACCTAAAACTAAAATCAGAGTCGATTCCTAACTTAAAAACCGATTCTTCTTCTCTTCTTCTCCCCTTTTTTTTTTTTTTTTTTTTTTGTTTTTTTGAAACCAAAACATCGTAAATCATCGACGATCCAAAAACGATTAATCGTTTTTTGTTTCTTCTATATAATGTCGAAACTAACGCTAGTGAAGCATGCTTCTAACAGGAAATTTCCTAGCAGTGAGAATAATCCGGGAATTGTTTAAGCGATTCGAAACAAAACTAAAAACACAACAATTGAGGAGGAAGAACCATCTTTGATGGCACAACAAGAGGAGGAAATGGGTCGAATCAAGTACTTTTCTATCAACCCAATCCTCTAAACTAGGTTTTTGTAACATGCAATCTCTCAAAAATCAAAAAAATTGAAATCAAATTTTTTCAGGTTTGCCAGAATCGGATAATGCCAATGTACTTGTGAACCGAATGCTTTTAGAAATGGTTGATGTTCTTGACCAGAAAGATCGATTGTGCTGCATGTGTTTTCTGGTTCGAGAAATTTGAACCAGAATCGGACAATATTGTTAATGTCCACATAGCCCTATTCAGTTCCTCTAGGGATAACCATTTTTCTATAACTTTTTTTTGTTACAATCGGATTACATATGTGTCCACAAAAACGGATTGTGTAGCCTTTGGTTTCATAACTTCTTAGCCCATAATCGGATTTCATGAGCATTTATAAACACCGATTGTTGATGTGTAGTGTTAGAATCAAATTTTATATGTGTATCGAGTAAACCAATTGTTGTAAGAAAAAATGCCCAATTTTTTTGTATTTTTGTTGTTGTTAGAATCGGATTACATGAGCACTTATATAAACCGATTGTTTATGTGTTATGTTAGGAATCAGATTTTACATGTGTATCGAGTAAACCGATTGTGTACATAGAATTAAAAAATATGCTTTGAATTTCATTGTTGTTTGTCGCTTATCTCCGTATTCTACAGGCCAAACAAGGGCAAGCAACCACAACAAGCTGAAAACAAATATAAGAGGAAAAATGACTTTGATTATCCTCAAAGTTTGGGACCTCGTCGAGAAGGTGGTAAAAATTTGAATGCTTCCCATCGAAGGGGATCGGTGAGTAAATTCCAAAGGGATCCACATCAATGACCTACCACCTCAAGAAGAGCAACCAACAGAAGAAGAATCTGATTCTGCTAAACCTACTGAAGAAGGAGGTGGTGACAGAGAAGTTGATGAAGGAGGAAGTTAATGAAGAAGAAAGTGGCGGTAAGGAGGTCAATGAAGAAGAAAGTTGTGGCAAGGAAGTTGATGAAGAATAAAATGAGAATGAAGGTAATAAATAAGAAAGTAAGAATGAAGGTGATGAAGAAGAAAGTGAAATTGAAGTTGATGAGAGATAGAGAAAAATTCCAAGGAGGAGAAGTTAAACAACAAGTTCAAGGAGGAGACGCTCAAAAACAAGGTAAGACAGATGGTCCAAAGAAGAAGAAAGGGGACCACATGCCCGACCCGCTGAAGATGTTTCCTCGTGGCCCTAATGATCTCGTTTACGTGTTACCCGGTGATGGAGGAAAGTTGTTATGGGTTTATAAAGAGAGTTGGGCCACTGTCGTCTGCCATACTATAGTAACTACCTAAACCTTATGCTATGTGTTAGAGCATAGCTCGGTTGAGCCCACTAAGCGTTGGTATGTCAAGTTTGGTTGTCATATTTTAGTAAATCAAAACTCATTTAAAGAGTCGCTTGATTATTTACTAGAGTCAACTTCGTATAGGTTAGCTAGAAAGTTACTAGGATATGAGAGTTACAAGTGTTATGTGAAGACTTTGAAGAATGTGAAGAAGTAAAGAACTACAACGACGACATCATCCTTCCACTTGAGGTAAGTAATATTTAACTTGAACTGTTTCATTCCTAACGTATCTTTCAAGTCGTGCATATTGAAAACATAACTGCGAAGTTGTGAATGATTATACTCTAGTTAGACATAGTATTAAGGAATTACAATACGAAGTATAACGTCTATCTTTTGAACTTCGTATATAAGACATCGACATAATCGTATGAATGCTATTGTGATTATGTATGGGTATGGGTGACGATTTCGTCCTAGGAAACAATGTTTTACATTCGTTTAAAGGAAGTACATTCATAAACTTGTTTTGTGAATCGAAAGGGAAATCGCTAGGCTTATTGGTATTGTTATTCATTGCAAATCTTTGGATTACCAATATGTGTGTTTAGTATAACCACTCATAACTTGTTTATGTATCTTGGTAAACTATTCACAATGCATGACTTTTGTATTGGTATGACTTTTATTAGTGAAACCGATCTTAAGTAATCACCTGAGATTGTATGATCGATTTATTGTAATTGGTATGACCAACTCTAGACATTAGGGAACCGATCCTAGTAAGAGGTGCAATCGATCACAAGAGGTATTCGATCCTTGTAAGAGGTACAACAAGATTTTAGTAATTGGGGAACCGATCCCATGACTTGTGCAACCGAATACAAGTTTATACCATTAATATGTGGTAACCGATCCTTGTACCTAGTCAACCAACTTTTGGTAACTAGTGTGACTAATCTTAGTACCCAAATGGAGGTAGAACCGAAACTTGTTTTGGTAGAACCGTTAAACCCATGATTGGTGATTTGATAGGATAATCAATCACATAGTTCTTGGAAGTCAGATGAACCAATTCTAAACTTGTTTGGAAGTGTGGCAAATTGGTTCCAAGATTGTAAATATGAAAAAGGATTTACAAAGTAAAGATGTCGACATACTTTGAACATTTGCGGTAACTCTTATCTTTTATTTTTCAAAGATATTCCTTAATAGATAAAGGAGAATCCCGGATCGAAATAAATTGAGATTCTTTTAATTAAGGTTTTTAGTTTTTATATGCTTTTAATTTCCAGCAATTAAATACATATTTTTAGAAAATAAAAATTAGTAATGTGCATTTACTAATTGGAGATTTTCAACTGAGATTTCGGTCAATATTTGGACAGTGCATTTCCAGGAATTATGAAAACCGATTTTGGCGTTTATTACATATCTTTGAGAATATCCGGTTTTGGAAATTCCTTGGTGTCCAAACTTCCTTGGTCTATAAATATTGAAGTTTGCATTTCAAGCAAACTAATCCTCATAGCCAGCAAAACTACCTAGTTATGTTGTTACTGGTGGAGCCGTCTATTCGGAGAGGAAAGTACCCTAATTAGAGGAAATCTCTTACGACCGCTCGTTTTAAAGACTTCTTTGGGATTGGGAAGCTCTATGAGTACCGTTGGTGGGAAACTAGATAATTGCAGTTTACTATTAGTTTTCGATTGATTTGATTGACTAACGGTTGTTGAACTTTGATTGCACCTAGTTTGTTTATGCTTGAGAATCTTCTCTTCTGATATAAGATTCACTTAAACTAGATCGAAGTATCGACGGGGATCTTTATAACTATTTGTAGATCTAAAGACATCTTGTGATAATCCATTGTTAACAGACTCCGTTCTATGTGTGATTTATCACAAGAGATTCAAGTTGTTTGTGTGCAGGTGTTTATTGAAGATCTAAGAAGATTTGAAGACAAAGAAGATTTCTTATTTGAGTTCATAATCTTTGGTGTGCACAAAACTTGATGGGCTTGGGATCCAACTATAATCGGTTTATCTTTGTGATAACCTTGATTGATTAGTTGAGTAGATCAGCATCAATACAATTCTTTGTGATTCAAAGTATTGATTGCATAGTCTAAAACAATTACTTTGGTAGTTGTTGAAGAGATAGATCTCAGAACCTGACAAAGGAGTTTATTGGGATAAACGGAAAAGCCTTTTGTCAAACTCATATCACGTTGTTTGAAAAGAGTTGTTACCGAACAGATTTGTTGTTCCTTTACTGTTTGGAATACGAACCAAAGGAATTGTTCCAAGTGCGTGACTTATTACAAATTGGAGGCGCAGGGATACTGATGGAACTAGGTAAACTATAGGTTTAGTTGCTTGGTCTCAACTATACGAAGTTGGTTTAGATTTTGTATAGCGGCTTAATACTGAGAGTATTCAATTCTGGACTAGGTCCCGGGTTTTTTATGCATTTGCGGTTTCCTTGTTAACAAAATCTTGCTGTGTCTTTTACTTTTCTATTTCCGCAATTATAACTGTTTTACTATAATTAGAAGTAAAATACACAAACGTTAATTCCTATTTCCTTGATAGCAATCCCATTGTGTTTGGTTAAGTACAAACCTATTATCAAGTAAACATACTTCGTTGTTGTATTGTCTCGATCTTGTATCCATAGTCAATCACACAAGTTGTCTTG